>CAIGQQ010020246.1:2794888-2813306 GCA_903798035.1 Danio albolineatus | reverse complement strand
TAATAATAATAATAATAATAATAATAATAATAATAATAATAATAATAGATTCTATTAAGCCAAACGTGTATAATGACTAATTACTAATAACTGATCAATATTTAAACTCTATATTATTTTCTCTAAAAAACAAATAGTTTAGAAGACTATAAAAGACTATAATTATTCTTTTAAATTAAACATTTAAAAAAATTATTATAAATAAAACTATGAACACTAAATAAAGAATAAAACATAATTTTTATAAATGATTCCAGTAAAATGGTTAAATGATGGTGCATCAGCTGCAAACTGAACAGTCTTGTCTGCCGTCCTCTTCAGTACATTAGCTTGTCCCTTGACCCCTCTCCGGATTTTAATATTCAAATACTACATCTAGCAGATTAGAGGATTATTTTCATTTCAGGGGCAAAACGTGCCTTTTAATGTGCAGCCGTAGCAAGACATCTGCATTAAAACCACCACACACAGAGAAGACCTTCGCTTATACTGTAGGAAACAACTAAAGAAATCTTGCTCCCCTTTTTTTTAGTCGAATCAAATGAACGTTTCTAGTCATCTCAACTTCATCAACATCAATCAAACTGACTAAAAATATTACGTTTACTTTGTACAACTTATAAAATGTAGTTGAAACCTGATTAACATATTACAATAAGTTAAAGCAACATAAAAATATTTGTTGTCTTGACTTTTTGTCGTAAGTTTTTTTGAAGTATAGATGGCTTAACATCGACCCTTAACACCGAGGGTCTTGTTTACCAAAAAAAAAAAAAGCTTTGAACAAATAATGTCCATGCTTCCAAAAAATGACTCTTTAAGCCGAGAAATAAATATACAAACAGGAGCGCTCATGAACGAATCCTCATTCCTCAGGGAGCTGAAGGGTGTGTGTAACTGTTGACATATTGAGGCTTTCAATCGGATTAGAGAAGTGCCAGCTCTGTCTGCACTCGGCGAGGATGCCAGACCACTGGACTGCTGCCATGCACCATTCTGTGCTCTGATTGGGACAAGCCCGCCGGAGGGAGAGGATCAGATATGAAGACTCCAGTGATCTCGACACGGTTCACAATACACTCAGCTTTACTGTCCATATGTTAAATTATCAATTAATGTAATATTAAGTTTCTGTTTTTAAAGTACAAATGAAATCACAATGATGGTTTGGTGTTGAACAATTCAACTGCGCACGCCATTACAGGAAAAAAAATGGTAAAACTCAAATGTGAAAATGTACTTCCTGTTTGTTTTCAGTTAAATTCTCAGATTACGTCTGTCTGAAGTATTGGGCGTGGCCAACATACTTAACCACGCCCCTCCAACTGTCAGTTTTTATAACAAACAGAAATGGTGAGAAGTAAGTTCGGTTGTAATAACTCTCCCAAAACCCATTTACAGATCTCTCTGTATGAAATGCCTACTTTACTATATCCAAGCAGTTTGCAGTAGAAAAAACAAGCCACGCCCACTGTTTTCTTATATAATATTTCATTTCTCTGTATATGAACGGTCACAGTGGCCTTTAATGAAAGGCATTAATGAAAGGTTTTGTTATTCATTCATTCCTTTTATTCGAAATATCTAACTCCAATTGAATCTGAATTGATTGAATTGTGAATGTTGAAAAGTACATATAGGTTAATCTGTTATGCCATTTCTTCTGAAAAGTACTTCAGTGGTAATAATGTTCATTTTCAGCACGATAATGATCTGCTTATTGCAGTGAAATCCTATTTAGAGAAAGAAAACAGCTGACGAAACAAAGGCAGTCATAAAATGGCCTCCACAGGGTCCAGAGCTCAATATTATACAGGCTTTATTATATTGTAGGACAAAAGAATACTATATGGGACAGAAAAATAAATATATCATACTCTAAACCTAAAGAAGAACTTTGGAGAGTGCTAAAAAAAGGCCTAATATTACAAAGCACATTATTTCAGAAAACATCAGGACAATTAGACCAAAATAGTTGCTGAGGGAAGCATGCTGGAAATCACAATTTCTAGTGACATCATCAAAAATACAGCTTCAGTTTGTCCTATTGAATATTATATACAAAACATAAACAAACATTTAAAGTCGCTATAAATGTCCTTGTTTCCGCGAACCTAATGTGCATTCAATTAAAACTTTGAAATGAAAAAAATAAATAAATGTAGAGCAGTGCATTATTTCATCCTTTGGTAACCGATTGGATCATTAAAATATGGGTGTAAGTAACAAAATGAAAGAAAGTTGATGATTGGACAAAAGTTTGGAAAAAATGAGACATGCATTGATAGCCCCGCCCTTAAGTCATTCCATGTGACCAGACAAGCACTACTACAGTATACATATAAAAATGATAAGAGCAAATTTTGATTTCATCCCAACTTTAAAATATTTAGCAAATTGTTTTAATAATTCTCTAAATGAAATTTCACATTTTATTAATTAAACTAAACTATTAACACTGAATAAAGACAAAAAGTCATTATTATAATTTATTTAAAATCCAGTAAAGTGGTTAAATGATGGCGCATAAGCTGCAAACTTATTCTCTTTCATTTTCTTAATAAAAACATATATTAACAACAACAACAATAACAATAATAATAATAATAATATTTTTGTGAATAATATTAACAACAACAACAACAACAACAACAATAATAATAATAATAATAATAACAACGATAATAATAATAATAATAATAACAATAATAATAATAATAACAACAACAAAAAAACAATAATAATAATAACAACAACAATAATAATAATAAATAACTTTACTCAAGCCCTCTCCTGTGAAATAATTTTTTTATTCAATGTGATGTTTGAGGAAAACATATGTGCTGAAAGCATAGTATTTTCTATGAATAATGCAAGTTATGTATATCAGAGGCATAAACTGGTGTCATTTTGCGATTGCGGAATCCTTTTCACTCCAGATATCTGACAGCCAACCAATCCTATGTCCAGTGAAAAATCAAAAATAATTCTAGCAACCCAACTGAACCAATGAGCAAAAAATAAGAATAAAAAAATAAAAGATTTACAGCAGGAAACTCCAAAAATAGTTACTCCCATCAGGTCTGCTCTATCATTCGTTTCCAAAGTCTCATTAGCTAAAAAGCACATTAAGAAAAACATCTCTTCAGAATCTAAAACTGTGCTTTGGGAAACAGCGGTATCAATTTCCAGCCTTGCTGCGTGTTCGTTCTGTCTCAACAGCAGCAAAAATAAAGCAACAACACTGAAAATCCCACACCTCAGAGCCTGGAGACGTCCAAACCTGCTGCATCACTGGAAAGCTGAGATCTGGGGAGCGCTCAAAACGTCACAAACAAAAACCCAAGGCCTGTGCCAGGCTTGGAAAAGAGCAGAAGTTAATTACAGTGGCGTAGTGGGTCATTGTGTTGGCACAGGTGGGAGATGTTATCACCAAACCCCAGCACAGCTCAATGGGTGATTATGCTTTTTTTCAATCCTTCTCAATTGTTTGCGCAGGGGTGTTTGTGCAGTCAGAGAACTGTTGTGGAAAACCTGCACTTTGCCGTAGAGGAAAAACAGCTCTCTTGGGGACTATTTTTCCATCAGCGTGGTTCATTTCCTTTATTAAGAGATTATGTTAGCTCCTCACACAGCCTGAGAATTACTACGTCAGCTAAAGGATAGTTTACTTCACTGACTCTATTAACTTTAAAACAGTGAATGAACCGAAAACTGTGCAAAAAAGCTATGATGAATCCTTAGTTTACTAGATGCACATTTTAGATGCAGAGAAACAACCAATTGCAAATAAGTTATTAAATAAACCATGAAAAGAATATTTTATACATAAAATTTATTTGTGCATTGCAAACTATGCTTGTATGTAGGTTCAATCCCCTGGGGCACAGTAATTAAAAACATTTTAATTACAAAATACAATCTAATCGTTTGGATGAGAATATTTTAAACAAAAAATAATGAAAACAGATTGTATGAAATAGTCATTAAGCAATTTTGTCTTGTTTTCAAAGTAAATATACGGTACAAAAGTTTTAGGTCAACATTAAATCTGTTGTTTTATTGATGGTATAATGGATATATGTGACCCTTTACCACAAAACCTGTCATAAGTGTACATGTTTGTCCTTTTTTCAATTGAGATTCATACAGTGTGAATAAATTCTCTTTCAGCTGATGTGTGGTTTGTTAGTATGGCGTTAGATTAGGTTAGAGTTTAAATTACTTTGGTTTAATTTAAGACATGTGAAAGACCATGTTTGAGAGAGGCTGTTTGTCCTGGTTTGAGCTGCATTTCTACCAGCATTGTTAGCAAGATTGTCTGATTTATGAAATTATGAATGTTGAAAAGTGCAGATTAGTTTTAATCCATTATGCCATTAATTCTGGAGAGAACTCTCATGGTAATAATTTTCATTTTCAGCATAATAATGATCCACTAATTGCAGTGAAATCCAATTTGGAGAAAGAAAACACAGATAGTCTTGAAATGGCCTCCACAGGGTCCAAACCTGAATATTATAGAGGCTGTATGAGATAACCTGGACAGAAAAAGAAATATATGACACTCTAAACCTAAAGAAGAACTTTGGAAAGTGCTAAAGTAAGTCTGATATTACGCAGCACGTTATTGCAGAAAGTGTCAGGACATTTAGAACAAAATAGCTGCCAAGGGATTAAACACTAAACATATGCTTTTGCTTTAAGGAAATGTGCTGTTGTTTTTTGTACATATTTCCTATATGTTTTTAATAAATAAATCTAATAAATAAATACATTTTTAATTTAAAAAATCCTGTTTGTTTTTAATAAAGAGACTGATTGATTATACAGTATATTGTGCAAAAATCTTAGGCCAACAAAGCTGGTAAAGTGCTTAGGACTTTTGCACAGTACTGTATATGTACATACTTTACATTTTCTAAAATAGTGGCTAACTTCTATTAAGATGTTATATTAGCTCTTCACATTAATAGAATTACAAGAATTACAACATCAGAATTAAAACATCAGCTAAAGTACAGTTCACTTCACTGACTCAAAATGGTATACAGACATAAACTGTGCAAAAAAGTATGACAAATCTTTAGTTTTCTAAATGCTTATGATAAACCAATGCTTTCTTTCAGATATCCAACCAATAGCAAATGAATAAACTCAAGCTCAGGCTCCTAACAGAGCTTTCAAATGGGAATTGCAAACTATGTTTCAATCAGACTTCAGGTTAAATCCTCCGAGACCTCTGGTGAAAAAAAAAAACAGTTTTTAATAAGAAATACAATACACTTAATAAAAATAAAACAAAATCTAATCATTACAGCTTTAATTTAAAAAAATGAAGTAAATAATAAAAAAATGCAATAAATTAAGCAATTTTGTCTTGTTTTCCCCAGTAAAAATATGAACACTGGGAACATTTTTCCTTCAGCTTGACTCTCTTCTTCTATTAATAAGTTATATTAGCTCTTCACACAGCCTGAGAATTACTACATCAGCTAAATTACAGTTCACTTCCGTGACTCTATTAACTTCGAAACTATGAACAGACATAAAACTGTAAGCATGATGAATCTTTAGTGTTAAAAATGTTTGTACGGGTGAATGAAAACAATAGTGAACCCACTGTATGACAACAGCAGCAGGTATAAGGAAAGGTCATGTTAATTAAACCGACACACTTGAAAACACTATACTGAATACTCGATTTTGATTGGATGAACACAACATTCATTCATTGATTTTCTTTTCGGCTAAGTCCCTTCTGAAGTAAATGTTAAAATAATGACATTCAAACGGTTTTGGTTCAGAATGATTTTTTAAATGTATTTTATGCTCACCAAGGCCACATTTACTTCATTAATAACGCACTAATAGCAGTAATATTGTGAACTATTTTTACAACCCTAAAGTAACTGCTTTTTAACTGAATATATTATAATTCGACATTATTACAACCTTCAGTGTCACATTATGCTTTAGAAATAATTGTAATAAATATACTGGTGGTATTTAAAATTAAATTCACTATTAAAACATTTAAAGCATCCTTCCTCAAGTCAGCAGTTTATTATGTTTAATATAAATACAATTTACAGTAAATAGCAGCTAGTTTCTCTGATATCACTCCACAATCCCTTTATTCTCAACTAATGTATTATTTTTAATCAAATCGTGTGTACTGCGTTTCATAAAATGTACTTAATTGAAATTATAAAAAACAAACAAACATGCTTTTATGATTTAAAGGATAGTTCACCCCCTAAAAAGCTCATCCCAGATGTTTTTTTCCTTCAGCTGAACATTAAAGAAACGTTTAGCTGAGATTGCTCTTGATGATTCTTACAATTATTGTGGCTACTGGCACTTTGAGAGTCAAAAAAACCCATAGAGGCAAAACTAGATTATCACTAGTAGCAAAATGATCGATCTTTGCAAGAAGCTGTAATCTTGGTCTGTGCCACACTGTAAAAAAGCAATCAGCTGACTTTACTTGAGTAAACTCATTGACTTAACTATTAAAGTAAATGAATATGTGACTGTGTGTAAAAATTAAGTCAACTTAACAGTTCCGAGTTGCACCGGCCCAACATGTCCCTTAAGGGAACAGATTTATTTATATCAAGTAAAATAACAATTTTTTATAGTGCATGGATATTTTTACATTTTTGTGTGTCTTTTTTTTAAAGGTACAATTTGCCATTAACAACCGATTAACTAACTGTCAGCTCAATAAACTATTAATTTTCAGTTTTGTAATAGTTAGTAAGATAGTAGTTGGGTTTAAGTAAGATTGGAGTTAAGATCATCCTTTATAAGTACTAATAAATAGCCTATATCTTAATAATAAGTATGAGTTAATAGTTACAGGGTTCTCACACTTTCATGAACAGCAGATTCAAGGAGTTTTTTAAGCACCATTAATTCTAAATCAAGTACCTTTGTAATTCATACTAGGGTTGAACAATATTTCGTTTGAGCGTTATGTGGGCATACAACGTCACATCGCAAACATACCTTAAAACAAGCAAAAAAAAATTCTTCTGACAGTAAAAACTAAACAATCTCCCCAGAAAACGATCAAACAGAGCGATTCAAATTATCTTCTGAAACTGTATTCATGTCACAATATTCATTGCATAAAAAAAAAAAAAAATTCCAATGTCGTGCAGTAATTCATACTCCGAGCATATGTGGCATTATAAATACAATTTACTTACACTTTATATTTACATCAGAGTCATTCATTCATTCATTTTCTTTTCAGCTTAGTCCCTTTAATAATCTGGGGTCACCACAGCGGAATGAACCACTAACTTATCCAGCATTTGTTTTACGCAGCAGATGCCCTTCCAGCCGCAACCCATCACTGGGAAACATCCATGCATTCTCATTCACACACACACTACGGACAATTTAGCCAACCCAATACACCTGTACTGCATATCTTTGGACTGTGGGGGAAACCGGAGCACCCGGAGGAAACCCACGCAACCACGGGGATAACATGCAAACTCCACAAAGAAATGCTAACTGACCCAGGCGAGGTTCGAATCAGCGACCTTCTTGCTGTGAGGCTTCAGCACTACCTACTGCGCCACCGTGTCACCTACATCAGAGTCATTTTCAAAAATTTTGATCAGTTTAAAAAGCCATGTTCAAAAACTTTCACAAAATTAGGTGAATTTAATACTGGTGATGTTCAAATGTGGTTACTGAAATATTGTCACAATATAAGATTTTTTCAGCTTTTTCATTTGTTTTTTACAATTGTTAAAATAAAAGCATGAACAAATTAAATTTCAAACGTAATTCCACACTTTCAAGGACTTCTGTTTGTTTTAAGTGCTTTCAAGTGCTTTCCAGGGCATATTCAAATACTTTTAAGTACTTTCAAGAAGCGTGACCCTAAAGTTAATTGAAACGTACAATAAAAGTGTTATAATTTTTTGACTCAAACTGCCAGTAGCCAATTTGAGTTGCATGTTATGAATTATCATAATTTCAGCTAAAAGTCTTCTTTAAATGTGCTTGCAATGCTTCTGAAAGTGCTAAAGTAATGCAAGGTCTTTAATTCTGGGATGATTTGGCATTGTTTCCTCACAAATACTTGACTGAAGTGAGGCAGGTCTACTGGAAATGTAGGACAAATGAAAAAAGCAGACAGCATTCAGCAAGGCGATATCGATAACTACAGCGCCATCTAGTGTCAAAGCATCCGGTGACCTACTATGGCATTTCCTCATTAATCAACATCAACGTTCATCAGATAAAACACACCTGTTATTCCCAATCACCGCAGTCGTGCCAACTTTCATTTAAAGAGCCTGGTAATTAAACCCATTTCTGCCTGCAAGATTTTTGAACCATGCAAGAAACTCAAGTTTGCCTTGCTTCACAGGAGCTAAAATCTCACTGTAAGGTTTTTTAAGGCCACAAGCCCCTCAAGTATTCCCTCTCTCACATTAATGCATTTAGACGACAGAGAGAGAGAGAGAGAGAGAGAGAGAGAGAGAGAGAGAAAAACAGGCTCCTTTGTGAATTCCTATCACCGATCTGAGCTTCCTCCTCATGTTTCGGTGGCTAAACACTGGGGCTATTAGAAAGCTCCAGTCACATGATGAACGCTGTGAAAAAGCCCAGCACTTCTATTCGTTTCCAAATGTGTCCCAGTTTCGTGCCCGGCTTGACTCTGCCAGGCCACAAGACAGACAGCATTGAACATTTTCAACAGTGCGATCGGTTTGCCATGTCAAGTAGGAGGACAGGTTGTCCAAAAAGTTTCTTTCAGGCTTTGGAAACGATGTTTCGATCAATTTCTACAATAGGACTGTGCTAGAGATGCTTTTTGAGCTAAACTCAAGAGGGAACTGTACTTCTTTGCAGCTTTGAGATATGTTACAGATTATATAATGCTGTGACGGTAATACCATGACATTTTGATATCTACCATGGTACAAAATGATCATGTACTATCATGTTCACACTTGCAAAACTCAAAATGGTCTTGTGATCACTGATTAAGACTAAAAATAGCAAGATTTTAAAATAGGATACAGTAAGTGCAACAGAAAATACATTTTATTTTATAGCATTTATCAGTCTTAGTAAATGAAGCCGAGCTAACGATGTTTTCTTATATTTTAATTGATGTTTTACTACATTTTAACAATGTCAAAAAAGATTTTCTAAGTAACTAACATTAAAAAAAGATTAAAAACATATTATTAGTCTATTTGATTTGATTTGATTTAATTTATTTTCAAACAAGAAAATATCCTAATAAAATATCTTTTGATCAACATGGTCGAAAATGGAGCAGGATGAAGCACAAGCTTACTATTTTCCCACCCCATTACCACACATAATTCGTCTATTACTTAAACTTATTTCTTTTTTTACTTATCTCTTGTTTTTACATTGGACATATTTTATCCTTTTGGCATCTTTAACATACTATATGGCATCTATTTGGCATCTTTAACATACTATTGAAATAAATGCATTTATTTTTGTTAACCAAGAAGTTTGGTGAAAACTGTGGTCATTCATTAAATTTTTTATTTTGATAAATTAAATTAATCTAGGATAAAATATAAATTTTAGATGAAAAAAAAAAGATTTTGATGGCAACTTTTAATTTAGTTTAATCTACAGTATGCTAAATTTACTTACATAAAATGATCAATCTTACTTTAAAAGACTCAATGACTGCAAAGACAACTTTATAGTATACATTGGAGCTGCACAATAAATCATTCAAGCATCGATATTACAATGCGGATGTTTGCAATAGTCACGCTGAATGATATGCAATGTTGAGTTTGCATTGTTTGACCAGAAACGACAGGTCCAAACACATGCGATTCTGCAGAATTTAACCGTAACAGAGTAAAGGTTTATCATCTGCAAGTTTATCAGTGGTTTAAGGCCTGTGACTGTATGAGCATTTTAATTGTGCATAAAGAAGTTTAGTAAAGATTCATTTCATTGAATAATTTATATGATAAAGACTATGCAATGTTATTTTACATTAAATTATTCAATTTCTGTACCCGAATACTGTTAGACTCATAAAACCATAAAGCACTGTTTATTTCACTTTAATTTTTGCGCCATTGTGTTTATTTATGACAGTAGTTTGTTTATCATATGTATATATAATATATATATATATATGTATATATATAATAAATTACATCACTGCCCTATAAAATCATCCCAATAAATCGAAATGGGTCACTTTCTAAATAGAGATATTTAAGTCATCTGGTGAGATTGTATTTCTATTGCAATATAAATCGTAGAGAAACAAAATATTGCAATGGTGCATTTTTCAGATATCTTGCAGCCCGAGTATATATAAGTATTGAAAATTTGCATATTGGACAGTAAAATATCCAATATGGACCAACACAAATAAATAATAATAATAATAAAAATCAACCAATAACCGATACTACCAATAAACATCACATTGTTAGACTTTTTGGCATGAATGCACCAGATTTGTTAGTGAGATAAATGTGTGAACAGAGAGCACAATAATGAACTGTAAACATAGCTGAATCAGATACCTGTAAACTGGCTGCATTTCACGTGCAATCCCAATGACAGCGTCTGAAGGGAAGTGGTTGAACTCTTGGAAAAGGTCTCTGATGTTGCTTCTGAATTTGAGATCCAGATCCAACTGCACAATGCGCTTCAATTCTAGGAAACAACAGAGTAGGAAATGTAAAGCAAATCGGTCTGAAATCAACAAACAACAAAAAGACTGGTTGATGCATTTATGTTACGTCTGCGAACTGAAATAAAATGCGGTGTGTTTTCCACCAAGGCAACGCAGGTGGAAGAAATATAATTGGGTAAACTGGATTATAGAGAGCAAAAAAAAAGACAGACATTCCGACACGGAATGCACATTTTCAAAGGAGAACAACTGACTTTAGCATTGTTCTTCAGATAAACAAATACATTCAGGTACAGTAGCATGCTTTATAAATATCTGCAAACACGAGTATTGTATTTCTATGATTTAGAAGAGTTCAAATCTTACATACAACACCTTTACCTGGGCCAATGAAAATTTGAAGACTAGAAAAAATAATAAACTTGAGTCATGCTTGAAGTTACAACTATGGTCAATGAAGAAATTAATACACACAAAAGCACTTATGCAGTGTCAATATTTTCTCATATTATTGAGTATTGATATATCTAAAGGCAGTTCACCCAAAAATTTAAATTGTGTAACCATTTATTCCCCCTTCATTTGTCACAAACCCGCTTAAGTTTGTTTATTCTATAATATATTCTGAAGAAAGCTGGAAACCAGTAACCACTGATTTCTATAGTATTTGTTTTTCCTGCAATGGAAGTCAATGGTTACAGGTTTTCAGCTTTCTTCAAAATATCTTCTTATGCGTTCAACCGAAGAAAGAAGATTTGAAACAACTGGAGGTATAGTAAATTTTAAATATTTATGAATTGTCCCTTTACTATGCTTTTTCGAAGTTATAAATTCTAGTATGGAGACGCCATCAGTGTGTACTATTGCAGAAAACATCGTTGCATTATCAAATGACAGAACATCATCATCATCCGGTGGGGTTTTCTCATGTTGGATGGCCTCTCGGCCTTCGTGTGAGCCCATCGGACAACAAAGTGCTCAAGACAACATTCGGGACGCTCCATTGTGGACCAGAGGCCATGCACACAATGACACACAATCGGAAAGCAAAACATAGGGGGCCCAAACTATGCTTGTTGTAATTAGAACAATGAACAGAGAGCGTCCAGCCGGAGCTGTTTAGTCGGTCAGGCATTTCACACCGACGTCTCTAAAAACAAGCACCGGAAACTGGACGAAGCCGCATCAGTGATCTCAGTGGTACATTATCAACACACAAGCGGACCACAAAACACTCGATGAGCTGTGATAAAACTGGCGCACAGTGTCTAGATCAAAACAAAAACTTTTTTTATATATATATAATGTTAAAATATAAGATCCTATTAGGGTTATTGCATTGAAGTAAGCAGCTGAAAGCAGTTACTAGAAAAATTTGGAACCATGGAAAATTTTCATGCCTGGTTTTGAAGAATTTAAAAGATACTGGTAACACTTACAATAAGGTCTAATTTGTTAACATTAGTTACTGTATAAAGTAACATTAATTTATTTTAGTAAAACAAGTACAGGTATATTTGAAATTAATGATAAGATTAACGTGTGTAGGAAATATTGTTCATGGTTTGTTCATGCTAACTAATGCATTTATCTAATATTACCAAATGAAACTTAATTGAATGTATTCATTTAATTAACATTTCAGAGCTTTTATTATTAGGATGGATAAGTTTTACCAAAAAAAGTCAAAAGTAAGAGCGATTATGACTTTCTATTTTAAATTTTCTAACTTTATATTTATCATAGAATGCTTTAAATATATATTTTACACTAAAGTAACTAACCCTCATAAACATTAATAACAACAACAATAATAGTAATACAAATAGTCTATATTAAAAGTCGATTATTATTACTAATAATCTTGAGAACCATGGCTTATTCCAATTTTTCTTTACTTAAAACATTTTCATTTAAATACATTAAAGTGAAGTTTATTATTCCTCACAATGTTGCTAATTTACTGTAGCACAACATCGCCTAAACAACATATTTAACCTAAAGCTTTATGTAAGGGTCACACTTTATTTTGATGGTCTGTTTGTGGAATATAAATTACATTGCATCTACATGCCAACTAATTCTCATTAGATTATAAGTAGACTGTTAGTTTGGGCTTAGGGTTGGGGTTAGGGTTAGGGTTAGTTTAAGTTGACATGTACTTGTAAAGTTTCTTATAGTCAGTTAAATGTCTGTTGATGGAGCAGTATCCACAGATATTAAGCAGACAGTCTAATACTCAAAATGACCATCAAAATAAAGTGTTACCAATGTAAGCTTTTTCAAGAACTTGGTAAACTTACAGAGCGCCTATTATGTTTTTTTGAAAATGACTTTCCATGCCATGTGTAATACAGCTCTAAGCATCCAGCTGAAGTTTTAATATGAAAGTGCACCATGTTTAAAACTATTGATTAAAAAAAAAAAAGTGACCTTTACGACTCGTCGTTCATCCGAATCTTTTGGAAGTTGCTTACACCATATGTTAATAAAAAATAAAAATTTAAGGAGTTATCTTTCATACCGAGCTTTGTCTAGAAAAGGAAATGAGCTCAGTCATTACGAATAGTCAGCTGAGGACCATCTCGAGACTTAAATCCATACTTTTGCTTTCAAGATCTGGAAAAATTCATATGCTTTTATCACATCTCATCTAGACTATCGCAATTCCTTATATATTGGTCTCCCTCAATCTTCATTGGCATGGTTGCAATTGGTTCAAAATGCGGCAGCTAGACTTTTAACAGGTACCAAAAAACATGCTCATATTTCCCCAGTTTTAGCATCCCTTCATTGGCTTCCTGTTAATTTTAGAATTCAGTTCAAGATTTTACCTATTGTTTTTAAAGCACTGAATTGGCAAGCACCTTCTTATATTTCTGAACTTATTAACATACATTCAACTCCTCAGTCCCTTAGGTCGTCAAATAAAGTTTTACTACAAATTCCTAGGCCATGACTTAGAGCCTTTGCAGTTGCTGCTCCACGTTTGAGGATCCAGCTGCCACCGGACATTACGAGTGCTTCCTCTCTCTCTATTTATAAGTCCAGACTTAAGACATATTTTTATTCTATTACCTTCTCTGGCTTCTAATCTTTATTTAGTTTTGTTGTTGTCATACTATTATTCTTAATATTTACTTTATTGTTATTTTACAGTTTTAGAATGTGTTATGGTTTTCTCAGTGCCAAACTGAAGTTAAATGAGCTTTATAAATAAGCTTTACTTACTTACTGTCTTACTTTTGCCTATTCGTATCGATGTTGACATGAAACAATACCAAATATGAGGTGCAAATTCCAGTAAAATGTGAACACCCTCTTCCCTTCAAACACTAGCGAAGCGCAGGTGTGTGGGATTGATCATGACTGTAGATGAGTGAATATTGATAAGTGAACATTCTGATTATTAATACAATAACCCACCTTGCAACAGGGGATTCGCTGGCTGTTTGTTAAAGGAAGAATCACTTAGTCAGTACACAGTTCATTGACCAGTTTCTCCTTCCTTCGGATATCAAGCTGCAAACGTGATTTAAATGGTTGCAAAATATGTATTTAATTGTGTTTTGTTACTTGTAATTGCTCCGCTTGGCTTGTACTGTATCTGGGTAACTCTTTATATTCACATATCACGTCTAAAACCACGCTGAAAATGTGGCGCGTGCCATTTATTGTGGTCCGTTTTCAAAATAGCTTAGCTTTTGCCACTGTGTGGATTAATACTGAATGTGTGTCGCTGTTTTAACTTATGGTTAAAGGGTCACAAAACACCAAAACACATTTTTTGAGCTGTTGGCAGTCATTTATGTGTCCCATGCTGCTATAAACACTACTAGGACACATATATTTCGCTAAAGAGTGAAAATTGGTTGTTTTTGTGTTATTTCGAGCAAATTCGTTCTTCCGGTTTGAAACTAATATTTGAAGCTGCGTCACGCCAATGAGATCCATGCGTGTATTCCAGCGTGGAGAGTGGACGTCTGTACCGGTGAGTGCATTGTGACGTCTCTAAGTGTGCGGCATTTAGTCATAAGACTTCGTTCAAACCAATCAGCATGCTCTATTGTGTATGCGGCGCAACTTCATTAATATGCATGATAGCTTCGAAGATTGCTTGTACCTGTTGCAGTGTTCAGACGGCAGAGAGACGCCACGCTGTGTTGCCAAAACAAGTGGAAGAAGAAGAATAGTTTGGAGACACAGGTTGCCAGTGTTGTGTTTATGTGCCGCAACGAAGGTTTCATTTTCATTTCGCCGCTATGAGAGCGTGGCTGGACTCACGCAGCAGAAATGCGTTTGTAAGGAACTTTTTTTTTTCACCAGAGAGCTTTCCGCATCTGGAAATGGTGAAATTAGGATTTGCCGCTCGTCTCCCTTTAAAAAAAACACACGGCTCCAGTTCATGTTGATTGTCCTGTCTCTACAGATTTGGTAAGTAAGCCATCAGTGGTCTTTGTTTGTTTATTCAGATGGCAAATTTAGTTTGTATCCACAGCAGTACTGTTTCAGTGTTTAAAAAGAGACCATAGTCAAAATGATTAGAACTGTTACTGAGAGTTCACAGTAGGTTAACATCACTGCAGTATTATGGACTGAAAGATGTGCTGTAAATGCTGCTCTCCGCGAGTAAACATGTACACAGCAGTCAAACTACTGTTGTGTAGAATTTTCGCCCCATTTTGTGACAGGATAGTCTATACACACGGCTTCCTGACGCTGCCTACCGAAGGCGTCTAGGTTACCGAGAAATGCGGAGGGTTTTTTATTTCTCTCATATATATATCTGTGTTTGTTTTGCCTGTTTGAAAATCAGCGCATGCACAATTGGAAACCCCCATTTTTATGCAAAACCTTCCCTCTCAAACACCCACTTTCCTGACTAGAGGTGTGAAAACACCCCACTGAGACAGGGGGGTTTCATGGCCCTTTAAGAATAAGCAATGTATTTCAAAAAAGTTAATAAGTCATGGTGGGTGTTTCTTTCAGTCTCGTGCTAAACGCAGTTGACCAATCACAGACTCAGTCAGCAGTCATCGGACCAATCACCACAGATTAGCATCATGCAAAGGACGGGTATGGGAACAAATGATTCGCTGACTTTGTTGGGATAATTAGGTAAAAAGTAAATCCATATTATAAGACAATGAAAGGGTTTATTAAACTTGCATGCATATCAGCCTGTTGTTGAAGACCACCAAAACCAAAATATGACCTTTTATAATGCATAACAGGAGTTCTTTAAATGAATGCAATGTGAATTAACATTACTATTGTAAAACAAATAATTGTTTATATATAAAGTCATATGCAAACATAAAACAATATTATAAATCATATTGCTTAGTTGCCAAAATGTAAAAAAAAAAAAATTAGCTGGTCAAACATTTCTATGAATGCATGACAGTTTAAAAGCATTGCAGTTGTCGTAAGTAGTTTCTGAAAATGAAAAACAAATTCCAAAGTGACAAACATAGCCTTCCCAGATTAAATAAGGACAGTCTTAACCGTCCAAAACTAAGACCTCCAAAAATAAAGCCCATGCGTCACAGAACAGCAGATCAAAAAGAGGAACAATGGCTTTGGGCAGGATGAGCTGCGCAGTCTAGATGTGCACCCGAGGCCGTGTCAGCAAGCAGGTTAACATGCGCCTTTGAAGCAGTAACGACTGCAATATTTCATCTCATCGGGCCACTGCGGCCTGAAGACGTAAAGACTTTCAAGAAACGGGTCCACGTGAAGTTCATCTGCTCAAACATCGCTCGGGGTGCTGGAGACATGCTTATAGAGCCGTATTAACAGAATCTTTGAGTAAACACACAGAGAGAGCGTCATCAAGGACATTTCCGACATGTTTTAACCATGAAAACGTGCATTTGCACACGCTCAAAACAACAAAAACAAAAACATGGTCATTTTAAGTGACTAGAGGCACTGAAGCTTAACATACTTTTAAAATACTCAAACCTTAAGACAAGTAATGGGTTTCAGGTCAGTCTGTGATCAACTCATATGTGAAAATGAAGCTCATATGTGAAAAGGAATCTTTGCATTATCATCCTGCAGTATGACCAAGGGATATGTCTTTCAATAAGATAGTTTAATAAATATAAAAGCTACACACTGCATTAAGTTATTGACCTTATCCTACAATGTGGAAGTGCGCTCGTTTTTGCGATTGTTTTAGAACTTCTGATTCAGTTACCTATAGGAGAAATGACAAACAATAATAAACATCAGAAAACAGTCCATCTTGCACTACAAACAAGTGTGTTCATGACTATACATAAAAAGTATAATAATAAATTATGAAAATGTCAGTTTGCAACATCAAGCAGCCTTTTCTAACAGCTAAAGCAAATCAATGGAAGTGAATAAACTGGAAGTCTCGAGACAAAAAATATTGCAATTGCTCTAGAACAGGGATCACCAATCTCGGCCCTGGAGGTCCGGTGTCCCTGCAGGGTTTAGCTCCAACTAGTGTCAAAACACCTGCCTGGATGTTTCAAGTATACCTAGTGAGAGCTTGATTAGCTTGTTCAGGTGTGTTTGAATAGGGTTAGAGCTAAAATCAGCAGGACACCGGACCACCAGGAACAAGTTTGGTGATCCCTTCCCTGCTCTAGAATAAGGGTTAACAATTTGCTGCAAAAAACTATAACGTGGGAAAGATATCAATCACTGCAATAAAGACCCAATCAGAGACTCTTAAAGGCGTCGTCGGGTGTGTTTTGATGTTTTATTGAAGCTGTTTGCACAGGTTTAAGATTTGCAAGTTACAAAGTTCAAAGTCAGTCCCAGACAGTATTTTCTATCAAAAGGAGAAGGCCTGACTCAAATTCTCTCTCATATCTACATCACTACTGTTTTCTTCAGCATTAAATGATGTGCCATCACAAAAAAGTGTCAGCTCGTGTGCCTCATACACCTAAAGCATAACTAATTATGATATTATTCAATATTGTCATTGTGATATGCACAATGATCTGAGGTGATCCGAGCGAGGGTGTTTCTCAAAAGCGCATAAAAAACACTGAATAAAGTACACTTATTTCATAAGAACACAGATTTTGTTTAATGTAATTACATTTTCCAAAATAGTCACTTTCAAACATTTATATGTTATGAATTATTACAGTAATCACAATTTTGTGACAATCCCTTATTGCTGTGTTGACTTTTACACCTCAAGCTTTAGTTGTGTGATCTGAACAATTTACAGCATGGATTTCCACTATTTTCTAAAGATGAACATAAAAATGAAGGTCTAATAGACTCCTATTTAAAAATAACATTTTAAAGCAGTTAAGTACAGACTTCAGTTCTTTCTAAATGTATAATAACGTGTCAGAGTTTTATTAAAATCAACCAAAGACTCACCAAACTTTCAAAACAACTTAATTGATGAGTAAGTCAAAAAATCCCCCCAAAAATGAAGTGAATGAAAAAACTCTGCACACACCTAAAAATTAAAAAGACATGAGATGAATGAATAAGCAGTTTACTGAAAAAAGGCAAATGTTTTGATCATTGTCAATGCCAAGTAAATTGACTAAATTTAAATTTAGTAAATTGTTTAAATCTCTTCAATCTCACTTGTGTCTTCTTGATTTCTGAGACTTTTTTCAATGCCTTTATTGTCAGTGTTATCATAAAAATTACTGAATTATTTTGTCAACACACGTTTATTATGCATAATACAGTCAGGTATTCATATATATATATATATAT
>CAIGQQ010020246.1:2774345-2794488 GCA_903798035.1 Danio albolineatus | reverse complement strand
TATATATATATATATTACAATTACAAAACACAAAAGAGTTCAGATGATTTCTACCTTAAACTACCACAGTGGTGACTGCATGCATTTCAGTGTCCACTACACTCAAAAAATATTTTTGCTGGTTGTGCAAACTACTTATTTAAAATGAGATAAAGCAACACAAAAGGTTTTTGGGGGACAACTTATTTGTTTTATGTTGAATCCACTTAAATTTACAAAAACAATTAAGTTAATTTAATCGATTTGTGTTGGGACAACACAAAGGAAATGTGTGGTACCCAGCATTTTATACAAAATATGCTTTGAATATTCATGCCTCTGTTGCTTAGCAACTTCATAAACAAACAGAACTTTTTGATAACTAAAACACAACTTTACTTCAGATATGTGCTTCAAAACAACATATTCAGTGCCATGACAAAACTTGCTCTCCTGGTTGTAAAGTGAAAGTAAGGTGCACAGCTTTGCATGTGGTCTAACTTAAACATATTTATAAGTAGTATTACCAAAAACACTGCATTTTTAGGGTAATGACTTAAAAAACTACATAAACTGCATAAAATATGATGACAGATATTCAAACTTAATTCTAATATCTCAATAAAATTTGAAATTTGAAGTAAATTTGAAGTGACAAGATGATGACTTGTATGAAAATATATAGGAGATAAATCAGCACAACAACAGCAGATGAAATATACTCTTCACAATAGCCTTATGTGACCGTTATGAAAAAGCTAAAACACGGAAAAATATCCAGGGTAAAAGCAATGCTTAGTTAACATCAAGTGTGAAACATCACACCCAGTGGAAATAGAAACCTCTTTCTTGGAAGAACATTTTCATAATCATGTGGTAGGTCATGCAGACCCAAGGTGCCACATGACTGACTGAACAATGACAACTGTAAAAATAAAAAAATATATAAAAAAGAGAACATGTGCGGTATTTAAAATAGTATTGCGGCAAGTTGCAAAATCAAGACATTTCTTGATCCATGCAGTTCCTTTAAACAGTTACTCAATTCTATAAAAAAGATGAGTCAAATTGTAGAAGACTTTTATAACGTAGACAACACATCACTGTTTGCCTGCCCTTGATGAACCAAGCAAGAAACATCAGAGGCATCTAAAATATGTGCAGCTTTTAAAAGCATTTTGCTAGTTGTTTAGCAACTTCTGATTTTTAATTTAAAGGTGGTTTGACAAATAATATAACAAACACTGAAAACAGAAGACAAAAACTGATTTAAAATATTTATAACGTCATTAAAAATACTAAATCAATTTGAAATGGTATTAAAATATTGTGAAAAGATGACTTATTAGAAAAAAATAATTATAAAAAAAGTTTACTAATGATTTATAAAAAAAACTTAATAAACATTAAGGAAATACTAAAACAGCAAATGCTGTTTAAAAAAAAAAAAAGACAAAAGCACAAAATTCCCCAAAAATTGGTAACATTTAAACAATGAACACTGAAAATCATATTTAAAATCTATTTAAAATAACTAAAATAACAATAAATGATCTTTTAAACAATTACAAAAATGACAAAATGCACATAAAACTGCTCATAAAAACTCTTTAAAAACACTGAAAGAATAAGTATAAAAACTGACTTTAACCATAAAAACATTATCAACATACTAAAATAACACTAAACATTATTTCACAAATACTAAAGTATTTCACGCATGTACTGTACAGTAAATTAAACATCACAGAGAAAATAATAAAAAACTGTGTGAAAGTTTCAATAAAAAAACAAGAAAAACAAAGCAGAATTGTGATGAAAATGTATTAATTATTTCTAAAACATTGATTTCTAGAAAACATGGGTAACACTTTACAACAAGGTTCATTAGTTAATGCATTTACTAAAATGAACTAATCATGAAAAACACTTGTACAGCATTTATTAATCATAATTGAACATTTATAATGCATTGTTAACATACAAGTCTATGTTTGTTAACATTAGTTAATGCACCGTGAGTTAACATGAACTAACAATGAACAACTGTATTTTCATGAACGTTAACTAACATGAACAAATACCGTAGTAAATGTATTGTTTATTGTTTGTTTACGTTAATAAATGCATTATTTAACATAACTAATTAACCTTATTATAAAGTGTGACCCAAACATAATTTATTAAGAAACATATGCCTTCCTAAAGACGATACAAAAACAAATATTACATGAAGGGTCATTCAGAATGTGGTAATCTGCTTTTAAACAAGTGCATTCAATAAGTGTAAATTCTGGCTCTAAAATCTAACGCTCTACAAAGATCTGGGTGTCATCTGTGACGAAGTGGGCCTTGAAGCAGGGGAAAGAAGATAAAACCTGGTGTCTGGTTAGTCTGTGTGTCTCACACTGCAGCAACTGTTATGCCTGTATGACTGTCGGACCTTTTCTTTGCAAAAAATAAAATCTTTTTGGGAGAAAATCTTGTAAGACTGTCTCTTGATCACTCTTGTTATTTAAAAAGATGGCCACGACAAGTATCCAATGCATGTGTTCTTTAGTATTACACCACAGAAGCAGTATTAGCAATACTGACAGGTGACAGACGTGTTTTAGGATTTACTTGGTTTTGTTGCACTTCATTCTTGCATTTGGTATACAGACTACAACATCACAGGATCATAGAGAGCATAAACCTGCACAGCAACTTATATTACAGATCAAAGAAATTACCAGGTATAAACGCTTCAAGATCAAGCTTTAGATATAGCTTTCTGTTCACCAGCAGACGAAACAACAGCTAAAAATCCTCAAAGTAACAGACTCTGTTGACAAAACGCACTGCGCTCTCGAGGCAGAGAAATAAGTTGAAAGCGTCCTGAAACATGGTCTTTCTGTTCCCTCACGAGCTGCTGTAACACATGGCACTGCTTCACAATAAAAGCAGATCCACAGCCACTCCAAACAAGGGCCAATTATTTTCACAGCTCTTGTGAGCTAAAGCAGTTAATACACGAGCCCACCTCCAGGCGCAACGTTGCTTTAATGAACAGCCAAATCCCTCACAGCAGTGTGACAGAACATTAAACTAGAGCATTTATTTTTAAAAATCACTGGGCATGGGCTTGTTTTTTCCTGACTCATGCTTCAGAAGAAACAATCCATCATTATGGGCCTAAATTATTTTCACACTGTTTACATCCGGTGTTAATATGCATTTTCAGTGATCCGACCACAAGTGGTCCACCGAGATGCATTATAATTACACCTGGTATTACCATACACTGTATAAAATATCCGTAAATTAGCACTTTTCTGTATTTTGTGATTAATGTTTTTAATTTTTCCATTATTTATTTATGCTTTTGAATTGCATTATGGGACCCTGATACCTTCCAACATCTTTTAACCTTGAAAAGTTCAAAAAGTTGGTGTTGTATATTACCTATATAAAAGCCTTGTAATAGACTGCCAGTACATTTTCTGTTATCGTATTCCTCTATATATTATTTCTTATACATATTACTTCAAACTACTAAAATGTAAATAAAAGTCACTTTGTTAAACTGTAGAGTAGAATTTTCAACATCAAAAGTCGACAGAGCAGAGATTAACATCTCATAACGCAATTCACAGGATATAAACGAAAAACAGAAACTTTTAATTAACAGATTTTTTTTACACTGTGCATGACTCTACCCTTCTAAGTGTACCTAATAAAGTGGCCAGTGAGTGTATATATTATAACGTTGTTTTTTTTTTTTTTTTTTTTTTTTGCCTAAAAAGTGGTACAGTAGGCATGGGATGATAACTATTTTCAAGGTATACTGCGGTTTGGAAAAGACAAGGAATTAAAACCGCCAAAATTTTCTGTCATATTCTGTGTAAGATTTTTTTAAATTTAATTTAATTTTTTGTAGTTTTTTAGGACAACTGTTTCTCCTGCAGAAAAGATATCTAAAGATGCTGTTGTAAATTGCAAAGACATCTGTGTTTTTAAAACAAATGAAGTAAGCAGATTCACTTGAATTATTTAGCCTGACGTTTACTGTCCTAAAATATTTTAAATGTTTCTCAAAATAAAATATTTTTAACCAAGGTTATCATACCGTCAGAATCTTATACCGGGCCATGCCTATACAGTACGGTTCGCTTTTTGGTACCTTTTAACAGTGGAAATGGACACAAAAGCATACCAAACCATAGCGTGCCGTCCCACTCAGTGGAAACCGGGGTAACACTTTATTTCGATGGTCCAATTGAGTATTAGTAGACCGTCTACTTAATACCTGTTGATACTGACATTCAACAGACAATTAACTGACTATAAGAAACTTTCCAAATACATGTCAACTTACACTAACCCTACCCATAACCCCAACCCTAACCTAACAGTCTACTTATAATCTAATGAGAATTAGTTGCAATGTAACTTAAATTCAACATACAGACCATCAAAATAAAGTGTGACCAAACCGGCCATAAATACAGGTGTAAACAGGTCTAAAAACCTTTCTTTAGCCAGCTTTCAGCCTTACTCTGCTTCATACTACCATGATAATAGGTGTTAAATACTTCAGCTCATCCATCAACAGGAGTCCTGTAGGATGTAAAAGACCACAACTCCCATGATTCCACACTTGCCTTTGTTATTTGTGAATATGCGCTTTCAAGTGATGAAAATTACAATAAGGGAACAGTGAGAATTACATTGCTGTCTGTTTACTTAAAAGGACAGTATGAATTTTTTTTCCTTCACTTTTGTCAATTGGTGAAGTTTGTTCCTCGCCATGGTCATTGGTTTGCTTGGTTTGGGACTCAGAGCTGCGCATCGTTGGATTTGCTCTTCAGTGTTTGGACTTTCAGCAGTGACATTTACATTACACTGAACTAAACTGAACAACTCTGAAAACTGGACTGAAGCAGTTTCAGTTTACTAGAACTTCATCTATGTTAAGCTGCTTTGATGCAATCTACATTGTAAAAGCGTTATAAAAATAAAGATGAATCAAGCTGAATTTAATACCAGCTGTAAACGGCTTGTAAAATTGATTCATTCAACTGTGTTTCAAACAAACTTGTGTTTAAGCTTTTTGTTTTCTGAAAACACAATCCCTGATGTAAAACAGGCCTTAGACCCAAAGAATCTCTCATTTCCTCAGTAGGCCAGTGGTGTTCCTGGGATCATGGATGGTGTCAGTCTCTTCCTCAGGGCTCATTTATTCAGCCTCTCAGTGGGCCGCTATCGAGCGCTCTGTTGGTAGAGAGTCGATGACCGGAATAAGCCTGGCGGGAGAGACGGGTGGAGAGTCATGCAAGCAGACAGACCTCCTCCAGACGTACAGAGAAATCAGAGCAATCATGACCGAATTCCTCGAGGTGGGCTTGAGTGGCCAGGTTAGTGGGTCAAAAGTCAATTTAAGACCACTGTTAAACCCAAAGGAGAAAAAAAAATTGCCCTCGTTCCTAACCCACACGCTGTTGTTTTTGTGTAGTGAAACATTAAATCAGCTATGGCCACTGTGAACTATTACTGCAAGGAATTACTGGAAATTGGATTACTGCATCCTTTTCCACAAAACAAATGAGCCAACTGGGAACAATATGACGTTGAGCTTGTTTTGAATAGATCATTTAGTTTAGAAATGAGCTTGATCTTATGTTTACGTAACAACAATATACTAATTACAGAAAATTTGTCCCTTTGCGTACAAACAACGTTTTCAAAAATACCCCTGTTCACACTACAATCCACAAAAATGTTCAAAAGTATAGCACTGTATTGTACAATTGTTGCGGAGTTAAATTAATAAGTTGAAACAAATGAACTCCAACTTAGTTAAAATTTCTTCGGTTATTTCTTTACTTCGGCTTAGTTAAACTTCTATATGATATGACTCCCCAGAAAATCTTAAAGCATTGTTTAATTTGTAATCTTTTTATACTGCAGGTATCTATGCCTGTAATTCATAGGATTTTATGCAGATGCACTCCCCCATAAAAACCATCCTTCTTCCAAATAGAGTCATTTGGTGAAACTGTTTGCATGTCACAATATATACCAACAATATGTAACTATACTGTAGTGGCAAAAAATACGGTATATATATACCGTTTTACTATTTATAATTATATATATATTGCAATATCATGCTGCCCTAAGGACTATATACAGAGCAGCAAGGGCGCCGCTGGTAGTCACGGGCCCTCTGACATGATGCGGACGAAAGTGAAGACCAGGGCGGTGGAGGAAGCATTTTTGCAGTGCACAGAGATGAAAACACATTTGCATTTTGAAACCCATTTGTATTAAAAAAAATATATAAATATAATTTCAGAATTAATTCTGCAGAAATTCGGCTTAATTAATTAATTAATTTTTAATTTATTTATTTTTACAATTTTAATATATATTCATTAAATAAATGCACACTTGATGACCACAAGCTTAATTGAAGAACCTCACCAACCTCATTTATTAAGAAACACATTTTCTTGAAAAGCAGTAACAGCATTGTGTCCTTCAGCAAAACGTCAAAAGCCAGAAACAAATTAGTCACATTGGATCAATAAACTTTATCCTTAATGCTTCAAAGAATAGAAGCACTCTCAAACCGCTCTTGAATGCACATTTCTAACACAGTTAACAAAAAGAAATAGTGATTACTCAACACAGACACGTAAACACCTGGACAATTTCCATTTCAATGACCCGCAGGTGAACAATAAAGCCAGCTGACCTATTTCATGTCAACCTGCAAATTGTTCGTCTCGCACAGAAGTTCTGAACGTGCTAAACTGTAAAATAGGCTCTTTCTTCCCACAGGCCACACTTTTAGCCCCTTTCTTAGCTTTCCACACACAAACAAACGCACAAATGCTGCTTCAACAGTGTGCTCTGGCACCCCTGCGGATATAAACGTCCCAATCGCAAAATCACAGCTGCTAAATCAAGCTGGAACAACTCTGAGGAGAGTTTCTGCCCAAATTAAACTCAGACGCCACAAACAACACATTCAAAGTGTGCTGACTTTCAGGAGGACAATATATACAGTATATAAACCCGCTATTGAGCATCAAGCTATCGATTTCCGAAGCTTCAGCTTCAAAAGTGCTTCAATTCCGCTATGAATTATGCGTCTCTGTGAGAATTGACTAAAACGCTGCAGAGAAATTTGCAAACAAATCGACCTGAACGTCCCTGCAGGCCTTGCTAAAGTGCAGGCAGCTGTTTTCAGTGAATCCGAGTTCGCAGAATGTGCATTCATTCTCAACTTTCCACTTCCTAGAGTCCACCAGACTCTCAGTGTTTTTGTCGCTGGTTTAAACTTCTTGTTTTGCGCAGGTGTCGTCTGAAGTCCTCAGGGCGTTTGCTGCAGTGAGCAACTCAAGCTAGTATCTTAAAAGGTCACTGCCCAGCTCCAGACAAACAACACTGTAGGGGACGGTATTTTTAAATTATAAAAATATATATTTTTGACACATAAACTGCATTATAGTAACTCCTTGACTTAACCAAAAAGGACAGTCCCCCCAGAAAAATGAAAATTCCGCAATCATTTACACACCCTTTACTTGTTCCAAAAACAGCTGAGTTTCTTTCTTCTGCTGGACATGAAAAGAAAATGCTTACAAAATGTTAACCTGTAGCCATTGACTTCGATGGTATTTGTTTTTTCCCCACTATGGAAGACAATGGTTTCAGGTTTTCATGTTTCTTCAGAATACATCTTCTATTTTGTTCAACAGAACAAAAAGAAATACCTCAAACATGCTTGAAACAAGCCATGGGTGAGTAAATGATGGCAGAATTTTAATGTTTAAGTGAACTCTCTTTAATAATGTCCTTGGAATGTCGATAAAGCAGTCAGAAGAATGGACAACAACAATGACGTATAAGTTATATGTTTACAGATTTATCCCCACTTTTGGTACAATTTCTCCACTCTTTTTTTTTCATCAAGTATTTGTGTTAAAAGAAATAAACAAAACTAATTGAAGCAAATAAGTATATGAAAATGAGACAAGACTGTGAACTATACAGCTTTAACAAGAGAAAGGATGACACTTCCATCAAAGAAACACTCTGTTTGGAAATACTAGAGTTGAACAGTTGAGTTTTACCATGTTTGAATCCGGTCAGTCAATCTCTAGGTCTAGAGGGAGCACTTTTAGCTTAGCTTAGTTCTAAAAAATATGGAATACAGATGCAAATTTATTTTATATTTAACTCTAGCATAAGATGTCATGGGGTGTCACGGTGGCGCAGCATGATCGCCTCACAGCAAGAAGGTCACTGGTTCGAGGCTCGGCTGGGTCAGTTGCCATTTCTGTGTGGAGTTTGCATGTTCTCCCGTTTTCATGTGGGTTTCTTCCGGGTGATTCGGTTTCCCCACAGTTGAATTGGGTAAGCTAATTTGTCTGCAGTGTATGTGTGTGATTGAGTATGGGTGTTTCCCAATGATGCAGCTGGAACGGCATCCGCTGCATAAAACATATTCTGGATAAGTTGGTGGTTCATTCTCCTGTGGTGACCCCAGATTAATAAAGAGACTGAGCCAAAAAGAAAATGAATGAAGGAATGAAGGAATAAGATGTCATGGTGTACATCGTCCTGTAAAAATTGATGAAACAAGCTTAAATGATGGACAAACATAAAAATGATTGTTGGTTACATCTATAAAAACAAACCTTCTTGTTTATATACCAGAATAGCTGAGCATACCATTTCTCTTACATTTTACTCAAAAATCTGATTTTTAATACACTGTGAAAAAAAAGGGCGTCACGGTGGCACAGTGGGTAGCACAATTGCCTCACAGCAAGAAGGTCGCTGGTTCGAGCCTCGGCTGGGTCAGTTGCCATTTCTGTGTGGAGTTTGCATGTTCTCCCTGTGTTGTCATGGGTTTCCTCCAGGTTCTCCGGTTTCCCCCCACAAGTCCAAAGAAATGCGGTATAGATGAATTGAGTAAGCTGAATTGGCACTAGTGTATGTGTGTGAACGAGTGTGCATGGATGCTTCCCAGTGATGGGTTGCAGCTAGAAGGGCATCCGCTGCGAAATACAAATGATGCATAACTTGCGGTTCATTCCGCTGTGGCGACCCCAGATTAATGAGTGCCGACAATGAATGAATGTATGCTCAGTTATTCTGGTATGGAAATAAGATAGATTTGTTTTTATAGATGTAACCAACAATCATTTTTACGTTTGTCCATAATTTTTTGCCTGCTATACAAATAAAGATAAATTGAATGAATGAATGAAAAAAAAGTTGACTCATTTTAAATTTCTAAGGCAACTTGCTGTTGAGCTTTTTTGATTTAACTCAACCCTCAACCCAAATACTGCACTTGATTTAAGTTGAGTAAAAAATTAAGCCTTAAATTTAAGTCGAGTCAAAGTTATTGCAAAATGCCTAATGTTTAGTTTGGTGCTTCAAAAATAGCAAATAAATACGAGTATTCCATTATTCTTCAATCATACTACATCATGTGACACCAAAAAAATGGTATAATGATTGCTGAAATTTAGCATCAATCACAGGAATGAATTAGATTTAATAATTAATTAATTACAATTAATTTAAAAAACAGTTTTTAATATTATATAATTATATTCTATATTTAATACTATATAATATGTTTTTTTAATATTTCACAATATTTAGCAATCATGAATAATTCCACTCGCTCAATATATGCTGACCAGGACTCATTTTCTAGTTTATACTCATCCAATCTTCCGATTTGGGCCATATCAACACAATTTTCCTCATCGCCAGTTTGTTATATATTAGATATACAAGAAATGCCATCAAGTGTCCTTTACTTCGGTATCAACAGCGTCGTCACAACAATACATCACATGACTTAAATAGTTGTCAAGAACCAATAATTTGCCAGACCACACCCAAATCATTACACACACACATTATCCCAAATACACCACAATCATTTTTGTCTTTTATTTATTAAATGAATGCAACTTGGATGAGCATAAGATGCTTAGATTGGAAAACATTATATAATTTAAATACGAAAAAAAAACTTACAAACCTAAAATATTTTTAAAAAGTGACATATTTCCTAAAGACTATATTCTGTATTTACTACATTCCAAAAATAAACCAAAATTTCAATCAAGTATTCCTAATATATTACACCCTTTGATGCTCAAAAAAAGCAAAGCAAAGCAATGTCAGTATTCTGTGTCACAGCCACAAGCCTAAAAGCTTTAGCAGACACTCATAGGTCTTTCCCCTCTCACGGTATCATTGATTTGTCAAGCCGAGTCCAGGGATTTGCATTTAGTGGCGCAGTAAAGCCGCATGTCCATTTGTGAGTGTCAGAGAGGACGATCGACCTCTCTGTTTCTGGACGCCCAGCGCTGTGCCATGTGCCAGTTCAGCACCTGCGAGCGCTTGGGCTCATCTGACACCATCAACACAGCCTCGTGTTCACATCCATTCACGGCCCAACTGATTGAGGGCCGCTTTCAGGATGGCCGAATGTACTGACCTTTGGAAAACGCGGTTAGAATGTACTGCAGGAAGTGTGGAGAGGAAGTTTACATGAACAGCGAATGTTCTGCAGCTGCCGCTCGTAAAAAAAAAAATAATAAAAAAAATATTTAAAAAAATGGAAAAGTCGAGTCACCATGTGGTTATGAAAAAAAGTGGTTTAGTGCTCATTTCATCCGGACTTTAAGAAAACAGACCTGTAAGAGTGTAACGTAACAATAAATTCATAATGCTAAAACTGATGTACTTTCTGTGACTCAGTTTTCAAAGTAGCAGAAGAATATAACACATTACCTGACAAAAGTCTTGTTGCCTATCCAGGTTTTGGGAACAACAAATAATAAATTGACTTCTAGTTGGTCATTTGGAATCAGAAGTGGCTTTTATGAAAGTTAAAGGATTCACTTACTTCACCAAAATAAAACATGATCAAAGGACAATAAGGTCTGACTTTGCTCAGACAATAGTCTTGTCACTCTTGTCACAGAAATAATGTACAGTATAGAATATAAAGTCATGGTGCAGTGGATAAAGAATTAATATTGTGTATGACTCCCATGAGCTTGGAGGACTGAATCCAAACATCTCTGTAATGACTCAAATAACTTATTAATAAAGTCATCTGGAATGTCAAAGAAAGCCTTCTTGCAGGACTCCCAGAGTTCATCAAGATTCTTTGGATTCATCTTCAAGCCGCCGCCTTCATCTTACCCCAGACATGCTCAATAATGTTCATGTCTGGTGACTGGGCTGGCCAATTCTGGAGCACCTTGACCTTCTTTGCTTTTAGGTTTAATGTAATAGGCTGGTTTAATGTAATAGGTTTAATGTAATAGGCAGGTGGTTTAATGTAATAGGCAGCACAAATGTCTTGATAACTCAGGCTGTTGATGTTGTCATCCACTCTGCAGATCTCTTCACACCCCCATACTGAATGTAACCCCAAACCATGATTTATTCCTCACCAGAATTCACTGATTTCTCTGAGAATCTTGGGTCCACGCAGGTTCCAATAGGTCTTCTGCGGTATTAGTGATGATCGGGATGCAGTTCAACAGATGATTCATCAGGAAAAAAATCTACCTTCTGCCACTTTTCCAACTAGAAGTTATTATTAAATGTTCTTACAACTGGGATCAACGACAAGACCTTTGTCAGGTAGTGTACAGTCCCTGACAAAAGTCCTGTCGCTTGTGTACAAATTGACCTGAAGTGCAGCTGAAATATATTTTTAATCAAGATTTTTTAACTAGAAATGGCTCAGTTTAATGCCAACAGCTTTTGTAATTATGTTTGAGTGCAAAACGAAACTTTCAAAAAGTATTGTAAGATTTCCAGCTTAGTAAAGCCCATTGAGTGAATTTTTGCAAAGACATAAGTGTTGTCGCCTTGTCAAATAAGCTTTACCTGTGACAAATATTTAATCAATTAGGTCTCAGGTGTGTATAAAAAGAACTCCAGTACACTAGACCTTCACATCAACTGCAACTAGACCTCTGCAAGCATGCCTAAGATTCACCCTGAGACTAAAGTGTTGCTTATCAAGAGGCTGAAGACCACATCCACTGTTGATGTGGCAGACACCTTCAATGTGTCTCAGCGTCAAGTACAAAGGATAAAAAAAAGATTTGAAGAGACTGGAGATGTTTTTGACAAGACCCCGCAAGACAACAACTCGAGAGCACCGTTTGTTGGCTCGAAAATCCAAGGCCAGCCCATTTTCCACTGCAGCAAAGCTCCACGAGACCTGGTCACCTGAAGTCCCTGTGTCAACTAGAACAGTTTTTGTGGATTCTGTCTCGAAATGGCCTCCATAGCCGAATCACTGCCCAGAAGCCAGCACTAAACAAAAGACAATTAAAAAACTGTGTGGCATTTGCAAAAAGCCCACAGCCTGCTAAAAGGATGGACACTGGAAAAGTGGCAGAAGGTGGATTTTTCAGATGAATCTTCTGTTGAATTACACCACAGTTGACAGAAATATTGCAGAAGACCTACTGGAGCATGCATGCATCTGAGATTCACCCAGAAAACAGTGAAGTTTGGTGTTGGAAAAATCATGGTCTGGGGTTGCATCCTGTATGGGGCGTGCGAGAGATGTGCAGGGTGGATGGAAACATCAATAGTCTAAAATACCAAGAAATCTTAGCTACCGCATATTTCCAACCATAAAAGAGGCCAAATTCTGCAGCAGGATAGTGCTCTATCGCATACTTCCATCTCCACATCAAAGTTCAACAAGGTGAAGAAGATCAAGATACTCAAGGATTGGCCAGCCCAGTCACCAGACATGAGCATCATTGAGCCTATGTGGGGTAGGATGAAAGAGGAAGCATGGAAGATGAAACCAAAGAATATTGATGAACTCTGGGAGGCATGCAAGACTGCTTTCTTTGCTATTCCTGATGACTTCATCAATAAATTGTATGAATCCTTGCCAAACCGCATGGATGCAGTCCTTCAAGCTCATGGAAGTCATACAAGATATTAAATTTGGATCTCACAGCACCACTACTTAATTTGCTGACATTTTTTTGTATTTGCAATAAATTTGTCCAATTTCTTTATAGGCGACAAAACTTTTGACTTTCCAAAATTTGACCTTTCTGTCTTGATTAGATGATAAATATTTTTTTTGTGAAACTAATTTATTTCAGTGCATTAAACTTCATTTGGGAGGGTTTTAGCTTTTCATTTGAGCTATTTCTCACACTAATCGATTAATTAAAAGTCAGGTTAATAGCAGGTGTTTCTACAAAATAGACAAGTGACAAGACTTTTGTCAGGGACTGTATATACCTTTTCTAATGTCTGCATAAAAAAAAAAGAATAGAATTTATGATTTATTATACAGATTTTTGTATAAATTATAAGTTTAGGATATAAAATTAGAACAAAATTGTGCACTAAAAGAGTTATACAAAAAATTTAAAATAAATAAGTTATTTAAACAAAAAATGACAAATAAAAAAAATTGATGTAACAACAATTATTTATTATTGTGATCATTAATTATAATACAATAGAAACTATAACTATTTTTACATATTTTGGGAATATCCCAATATTAGAAGTTTTTTCATTTTTTAAGAGATCTGATTACAGCTTTGAGGTACTTTATTTGAGTGAGCTGTCGATTGCATTCTTGGTAAGGAAAAACAAATATTTGTAGAGTCATCTTTGCTTGAAGTAAAAAAAAAGTTATTACTATATGAAAAAACCTAATTTAAAAAAGGCAAAAAAAAATTTACCTAAAATAATAACTAAACAAAAAAATACATTTGTTGACTTCTGGTTCAAATGGATTGAGTCCATTCCTTCCACTCAACCTAATGTCTTTTTGCTATAGAACTTTTAAGATTTATTTCTACAGTAAATGCTGCTTTCACGCCACCATTTCTTCTCTAAATCGATAAAAAGTAAGTAAGATAATGCAATGGGATATGTTGTACTGTTGCTTTCATGAAGAAATTTGTTACCTCTTTTATCCATAATTAGGGAATTTAAACTGGAAAAGCTGTGTAGCAACATTTTTATTATGGTATTGCTCTCATAAAAAATCTTTCATAATCTTTCAAAAATCATTGAAAACTTTAAAATAAGCAGAATATCAAGTATATGATGACGACAATGATTATTATTATTAATAATAATAATAATGATTATAATAATCATCATAACAATAGTAAAAGTATTAATATTTGATCTGTTTAACAGTTTAAAAACACAGAACAATGAAAAACTTAAAATTTAAAATACCTTAAAACGTAAAACCTTAAAATACCTAAAAACCTAAAATACACAGTAAAATCAGCTGAATGATAATAATTATATAACAGTTATTAATATAAACTAATAACAAATGTATAAAATAATAATATATATTAATGCTGAATTAATAATAGTAATACAAATAATTAATATAAACTAATAATATAAATTTATAAAATAAATAATATATAATAATAATAATGCTGAATTATATTAATTATATAATAATAATAATTAATGAATATATTAATCGAATAATATTAATCGACAGCTATGAAACAAGTCAAAAAGAAAAGAATAACATTACTCATTATTTTTTGCAAAAAAAAAACTAAAAAAGCGCTCTTCATACCTGCAGGCATGATGCGATGCATGGCCACCGACAGGAAGAAGATGGCATCGCTATAATACGCGCCCGAACCGGCACTAAAGTGCTTCTGCATGGCCTCCACGATGGGGAACAATTTCTCGGTAAGAGAATCAACATTGTGAAACACGACCTGTAACAAAGAACAGACAACATCAGTGTTACTTAAGGATGTTTTTGTGACCCTACTGACATAATAAAGAGAATTGAGATGTTTTTCAGCTCTTCACTGAGGGTTTTGGCACCGAGGTTTCATTCTCAGGTGTTCACGGTTTAACTCACTGAACCCTGACAGTCGTCTTTTACTTTTCCTTCTATTGAAAAACACACAATACCTCCGTTTGTCCACAGCAATCACCCACTAATCCTGCTCTGCAATGCTAGGCGTTTGGCGAGAACTCAGCGCATGCAATCAGATAATGTGCATCTCTCGCTAGGGTGCACAAAGAGGATTGAGGCGGCTGCTGTTCAGTCAACACTGATTTCACATTAAGGTTTTGTTTCCAGAAGTAATATAAGTTTCTACCATAGGATCAGCAGCAGTCTGGTGGCACTCATTCAGCACAAGACCAGATTTAAATGCCCTGTAAAATTAAAATACAGTTTTTTAGATATAAGTATCAGTATGTTAGATTTAAGGATATTTATTGTGCTCCAAAACAGAGACAAAATACACATTTGGAAGATATGAAACTGATATAAAAATTCCACCTAAATGGGTCAACTTTTTTTCCCCATCACCTCATGCTTCAGTTTCTCTTCAAATCTTCTGACCAATCAAATGCTCTCTGGCATCTGACATGCCCTGCCCCTTTCTAGATGCTACTTATTTGATGTACTTAAGCTCAACCATTCTGGCCAGCAGAGCAGTGATAAAACGAAATGCTATTGGCTGTTTTTTAAAGGGGAGGAGCCACTCTCCCATCCTCTATTTTTCAGATTATGTCAAACATCGAATAAAAAATGCAAATTTCAAAGCACTTCACAGGACCTTTAAGACTTAAGGAACACTATTATATACTGTAACAAAGCAAGTACAGGAAAAATGTAAGTGCAAGAGTACTGTCAGGTTAATATGTGCTGGATGTAAATGCAGACCGTGGTGTAAATTAATGAATTACAAATAGCCTACAAGGAATTGTACTTTAATTACTGTTAACAACTGTACTTTTACTTTAAGTACATTTTTAGTGCTGTATTGGTACATTGACTGCTATTTTCCTTCAACCTGCAGTTTTTCTTTTATTGTCTATGGTGATTGGTTAAGAAAAATAATCTGTCCCAGACAAATCGGCCAATCTAGTTAGGTTACAAATTAAGTTATGCGTGATTAAATGAAATGAAGTGGGGGAAAAGTATTGAACACATGAAGGGAGGTGTAGAATGGCAGTGAAAGCCCAGCCTGCAGCTGAAATCTCTCAGTAGTTCTTCAGCAACCCTCTGCCTTTCCTTATTGTAAGTTAACACTAGCTGCTTCAGTCCAACATCTACATTAGCAAGATGATGAAGATGAAACCAGGGTGGACATTTTAGCAAGACGATTCAAAACCCAGCCAAGGAAACCATCAAATGCTTTCAGAGAAAGAAAATAAAGCTGTGGAATGGCCCAGCCAATCACCTGACTTGAATAATCAATATAAAATACTAAAATAAAGATCAGATTTCATAGGTGAGACCCTCAGAACCATCAAGATTTTTACACTGTTGAAGTGTTAAAAAACAAATAAATAAATAAATCACACTTGAGCAATTAATTTGACTTCATTGTCTATATGAGAGGCGTCCTTAAGATGCCATCACCAAATACACCTTTCATATAAAGTATTAAATGCGGTTCAGTACTTTCTCCTTGTGTCATTTCATTGTTATTACTAATTTTTCAGATTTTTTTATTTATTTATTTTTTTAATGTTATTATTGTTTGGGTTTTTACCAAAATCTGGCTCAATTTCATCAGCTTCAACAGCTCCTTTAGAAATATCATTCCCAGGAAAAAACACATACTTATTTTTACCACTGTATAGTAATTTAATGTTTTCTAGTCTTGAATTTATCTCACGTTTAAAGTTATAGCAAACAATGTAACTTACTTTAATTGTAAAAACACTATAGATTTTTAATTTGCAGGGTTTAAGGTAGATTAATTTTCACAGTACACTCACTACTCTTGAGTACTTTTAAAAGGGCTACTTTTTAAGTCTTACTAGTAGTATTTAGAACAGATACATTTACTCTACTTGCCCTACATGATTTGGAAAGTAATGGTACTTTTTACTTGAGTATGAATTAGGGCTGTGCAATATGGACAAAATAATCACATTGCAATTTTTTTTTTATGAATATTGCGATTGTGATTTTACTTGCGATTTTGGCAGCTGTTTTTGCTTTTTCAAACAAGCTACATACACACATTCCAAATGTATTCAGTGCACAAGAAGTGCATAACAAAACATTTCACAATGAAATAACAGAATATTAAGTTCAATAAATAAAACTGTAGTAAAATTTTCTTTAAAACAGACAGCATAAAATAAATGAAGATGAACTAACCTCAACTTTAGCTAAACACATACTGTACACAGTAGTACTAACTGCTTGATAAACAAAACTGTAATAAATTGTCTTAAAAACAGACAACATGAAAAAATAAGGATGAACTAACCTCAATTCCAGTCAGAACTATAAATAAAAACTAATGTAAATCAAAACCCCCTATTCAGTTCTCTCAGTCAACTTCGTCGTGCGCTGAGTGAGCTCTGATTGGTTAACATCTTTCTCCCACTCAGCTGTAATTGCCCGGTGTGCTGCGACAGCTCTGATTGGTTAACATATTAAAATAATGCACGTGAACAAAAATCTAAATAAATTAATAGATAAAATTGTAGCCTTTGCGGTTTAGAAATTGCATGTGCTTAAATCGCGATTTTTTTTTTCCGATTGCGATTAATTGCACAGCTCTAGTATTGTCAGTACTCTTTCCAAAACTAAATGTAGACCATTAAGTAAAGAATTTGTTTTCCCTGTAGAATCAATGAATACAACATTTTGTCAAATGTGTTGTGCAGTTGAAAGCTGAAGCGCATTCATTCACATAAACCACTTCTCATTTCAATGCCCTTCAATCTCTACTCAGGATGGGAGAAATTAAATTCTACATCTGAAGGCTTTTTCAGAGTAAGATTAAATGGCATGAATGCAATGACGCTCTTGAATCAAAACAATAAATCTCGGTTTACAATGGGCACCAGTCATGGCACAGTTGTTTTTTTCATTCCACTATATGCAATGAAATGGCCCGGCTAATTAGATTTGAGCTTTAAATCAAGTGCAAATAAATATACATCTTGATAAACATTATTCTAAGCTTTAAACGGGTCCTTAAAGGAAAGGTTGATGCAAAAATGAAAATACTGTCATTATTTATTCTCCCTCTGTGGTTTTAAACCTTTATGAGTTCTGTTCAACTCAAAAAAAAATATCATTTGAAAAATGCTGGTTGTTGGGACCAACCGATGTCCATAGTAAAAAAAATAATTACCCCCCCAAAAAAAAAAAAAAAAAAAATAGCACAGGGCACAGTGGCTCAGCAGTTAGCACTATCGCCTCACAGCAAGAAGATTGCTGTTTCAAGTCCCGGCTGGGCCAGTTGGCAATTCTGTGTAGAATTTGCATGTTATCCCCATGTTCGCGTGGGTTTCAACCAGGTGACGTGGTATAGGTGAACTGAATAAACTAAATTGGCCATAGTGTGTGCGAATGTGAGAGTGTATGAGTGTTTTCCAATACTGGGTTGTGGCTTGAAGGGCATCTGTTACGTACTACATATGCCGGAAAAGTTCACTCTGCTGTGACGACCCCTGATGACTAAGCCGAAGAAAAATGAAAGAATGAATGTTATGGAAGTCGATGGGTCCAGAGTAACCATCCATAGATAAGTCTATAGTTGACTTTTGTGTTCAACAGAAGAAAGAAACTTAAAAAGTTTCTTAAAAGTGAGGGTAATGATGACAGAATTTGTGTTTTAGGATGAACTATCCCTTTAAGTGCATCAACAATAAGATTACTATTTAAAGAGCCCCTATTATACATTAAAAAGGGTCATATTTTGGTTTTTGGGGGTCTTCATCAACAGGCTGATGCAGGGTCAAAAAACACATTCATTGTCTTATAATTTGCATTTATTTTTACCTCATTATCCCAGTGATTCCCATATTAATCGTTCAGCGATTCATTTGTTCCTAAACTGCGATGCTAATCTGTGCTGATTGGACCGAGGAGTCGATGACCCAGTTTGTTGCGATTGGCCAACAGCGCTCGGCGCGAGAGAATGCCCATCACTGCATAGTTAATGTGTGAGCGTACCTGCCAACACTCCCGTTTTTCCCGGGAGTAGCTCGTATTTCAGACCCACACAGCAAAAATTCCAGTGTTAACTATACAGTGTGATTTTTTTTGGTGTTGTTCAGTGTTAAAACCAGAGTATATTTTAATCCATGAGTGTGAAAGAGCGTATATTGAAAAGTTTTTTTAAACTTTTCAGTGTTAAACTTTTAACTCAATATGCAGTGTATTTCCCACTAGTGATGGTCCAGTTTTTTTACTCGAACCAGCTCTTTCGGCCAAACAGTGATCAAACCAGCATGTTTTACTTAAACTTGAAACATGTCTTGTTGCATTTTAAAATGCAAAGAGTTGAATGTAGTGAAATAATTTCTGAAAAGATTAATGAACATTTAATAAATGAAAAATATTTTCAACATATTTGATCAGTGTTATCTGTCACACACACCAATTGATAATATAGGAAAAAAAGTTATATATTAACACTTTGAATGGTAACACACTCCAGTTCGATGTAAGAATGAACTCTTACAGTGTTTAAATGAACTCTGTGAGTAATGCACAAACTTCACACTTTAATAAGTGTTATTTTAACTCCAAAATGGAGGGAGTCATATGTACACCCAAGGAGTGTTAAGTTAAACTCAAATTGAGTTAAATGTACACTGATTTTTTTGCTGTGCATTAACAGCACCCTCCTGATTTGTTATTTCTCCCGAAACCCACCGGGATTTCACTTCACTTAGAGCTGTGTTACACACTGCATAGAAGGTCATTTTCAAAATCCATAATAGGGGCTCTTTAAATTAATTGGATGTTACTTTTAAAGTGTTATTATCAAGCAATTATCATGCGTTTGACTCCCAGGTAATGCATGAAAACGTAAATGATAAAAGCAGCACAACTGTTTTTAACATTGACATAAATCATGATTCTAAAATGCAGCTGTCAGCACATGAATAAGCGGAACTTTCAAATATACTCAAAAAGAAATCCAATATTTTAATATTTCCCAATATTACAAGTTTACTTTATTTTTAAGGTTAAATTAATGCAGCATTGGTGAATGCAGAAACATCATTTGGGAAATAAATATGTCTAATAATACTAATGTGTATGTGTGTGTGTGTGTGTGTGTGTGTGTGTGTGTGTGTGTGTGTGTGT
>CAIGQQ010020246.1:2702565-2735483 GCA_903798035.1 Danio albolineatus | reverse complement strand
ATATATATATATATATATATATATATTAGGGCTGTCCAAAAATTAATAGTGATTAGTCACATCCAAAATAAAAGTTTAACATAATATTTGTGTGTACTGTGTATATTTATATTATGAATATATAAATACACAAATGCATATACTTGATAAAATGTTGTTTTATATTTATATATCTAAAAAATATATGTGTATGACACAAATTTTACATTTGAATATGATGTAACTACTTTGATGTAACTTTTTTATATATAGTTTTGGCTTCTATGAATGTGTTTATCACATATATATAATAAATATATATAACACACACACACATATTATGTCAAAACAAACTTTTATTTTAGATGTGATTAATCACAACTAATTCTAGGACAGCTCTAATATATATATATATATAATGAGAATTTCATACAAACATTTTAAAGAAAACGTCAGACAGGTTGACCTTCAAAAAATGATTAGAGAGAGAAGTGGGCCCAGAAGTGAAAAACGCTGAGAACCCCTGCTCTAGTCATATCCATACACTTAAAATAATGTAGTGAATAAATGTAACTTTGTTAAATGCTTTTTCTTTAGATGGATTGTCCGATTGGGTAGCTTTACATAAACGTAGGAAAATAAAGACCTGTTTAAAACTATTTAAGATCTACAACAAAATATGTCAGCAAATTGAAAACTTTAAGGCCAAAATGTAAAACTCCACGAACACCCTAATTAATACTAAACTGAATGCACCAAAACATTTACTGATAAAAATATTAATTTCTTAATTCAGACAGAAAATTTAGCCATAAAATCAGGCTCCTGAAATGGGAGAGATATATAAACTCGGAACAGAGAAGTCAGATTGACAAGATATCATTTTAAAATACAAAGCTTTGAACTCGAAGAACTGAGGCAAAAAATGGTATAATAATTCACAATTACTTGTTTTTTTTCCATGGCAGAGGCGGCATTCATGTTTTAGTAGACACATTCACATTTATTCAGTAAGGATTTGACGGTAGTGTTTGTACTGTACCTCGGATTTGAACACGGGACACGCTGCGTGTTGACATTATCACACAACTGTTCCCCACCATGGTAGATCCCCGTCCGCACATAAATCTGAAATAACATGTGACAAGCAATGAAGCGCAAAGCCTCTCACATCTCAAAAAAACGCCATGCCAGAAAGGTCACACAATAATAATGAAAAGCAACACACAACAGCTTCCTGTTCTTTTACACTGCACAATCTTACAAAACACTTCCAATTAGGGCTGTACGATTTGGAGAGAAAAAATCTAACTGCGATGTATATGATCAAAATTGCGATAATTTATAACGTGATTTGTTGTGGTGGTTTTAGCAGCCCTAAAGAAAGACCAAGCATATTAACAAAGTACGCTACACTATGCTACTATTTATTTAAAACCTCATAAAACATTAGCTATGTTTCCATCCAACTTCTTTTTGTGCGCATTTTGGATATGCACGTAAAAAAAATTATTGATGAAATCATTAATCACCATGATGCATACATTTTTTAAATGCGCGTAAAAAAACATCCACATAACCAAGTAGGATAAACATTTTATTCGATAAGAACAAATGATCAGAAAGTACGATGGAAACACTTTTACCGAACAAATTCCAGTACGTAAAAGTCCAGTCCAGTAAAAAAAGTCATGTGATTTGGTTATAAGAGATCACATGATCATAAAAATGTCTGTGACTGGACAAAACCAGCAGACTGAGCACATTGTAAAACATCTAAAATGTTGTTTTGGTCATACTAAAATGCCTTAATCATTTCAGTATTAGTGTTATCATATTAAAAATTACCTCTAGAATAGTCAAAGAGCATCTATGCTCCACGTCTCAAAGCTACAAACTACACCGCGTGTTCATTGTGTGTCGGCATTGGCTTCTGAGGCGCAAGTCATTTATTAAATAAAGAAAAAAAGAGATTCACGTAACTTCTCCTACCACAGTAAATTCCGTTTTTACTTTTGATATCTGATAAGTGACGATTTAGTTCCTTTATTCGAATTTCTTTTATGCGATAGTCCAGTTTTGCGCATAAATTTAATTTGCATCTTTGGATGGAAATGTAGCTACTAATGCCATTTTGTCCAATAAAATTGTCAGTTGTCTTGACAAATTAAGAAAACAACTACAGTATTTTAAATTAAATTAATTATATATAAAATCTCATGTATAAAGATATTTAAAACCTTTACATTTAGATTGCTCCATTTAATAACATCGTTAAGGATAATGTGCTTTCGAACTGTCAAAAACCACATGCTTGTTACCATATTTGATAGCACATCGAAATAATCGCTGCTTTTGGCATTAAAAAAAAAATAATAATAATAAAATTAAGTAAATATAAGTTTAAAAAAATGAAGTAAAAAATAAATAAATAAAATAATAATTTAAAAAAACTTTTAAAAAATAAATAAATAAAAATCACACCCTATCAAATCACGTTTAAAAAACAATCAATTGTGCAGGCCTACTACCAATGCATTGTGTAGAGCAAGAACAACTTCAAACAAGCACCTTGTCAATGTCCCGAATGTTCACATTAACGTATGTGGCGCAGAGGACCCGTATCCTAAGGGTGCTGTTAATGGTCCAGAGGGATTTAGTGGAGGCCTCTCCGTTCATGTAAGGCGTAGCAGTGGAGATGCGGCGGGCGTAGGAGGGCATGGTGAAGTTGTCCATCGGCAGCTGAGTGTAAAGACTGTCCTTGGACATAAGCATGAGGTTTGGCAAGCGACCCAGCATAATGCAACTCCGTACATACTGAGGGAAGGAGAAGAATAGAAATAGAGGGACATTTTCAAACATAAAGCCACATAATCAGCACATCTCATGAGCCCTTTAGTCATCTAAAACGCTCGGAGTTATTTTTAGCGTCCTGAACAGCAATTCTTGTCTACTGTTTTGTTGGGATGATATAAACTACAAATGCAGCCGGTCGCTGAAACTACTCATTTGGATTTGGTGTACTGGCTGTTTTTTTTTAGGATAATGAAAGCCTGGAACAAAAACAGAATCGCTGCCAAAAACTTAAAATCTGAATCAACTAGAAACCTCAGACGGCTAATTTATCAAAGCCCAGGGTAAAAGAGCATAAATCAATACTGGACATAAACAAAAGCAGCATTTGAACTAAAACTGACCATGTTTTCCTGAATGTAAGCTACATTTATTAATTATCTGAAACATCCTGTGACATATGCTCTTAAAGTCACTTATAAAATATATTTCAATGCATAACATGATTGCATTTCAGCTGAATGAAACACTTTAAATAAGTTTATTTAGGCTTGCTGTTTATCATAATGGTTGTTTATTGTGAACGCCTCAATTTCAGTTTGTGATGTGAATACTCTTAAGGTTTGTGCACACTGGGACAATTTTTGCTCATCATAGCCATTTTTTAAGATGTTTTTCGGCATGCATCACCAAGTGATTTTCATTGTGAAGAGCTAAGTGAACATGTAAAATCGCTTCCTGATGTTAGATGGCACTTAATGAACTTATTAAAAGAAAATCAGGTGAAATGAAACTCATTGAATCTTATTTGATCTGCAATTACTCAACATAATAACTTCCACTTGTCGACATGTTTGCAGTTGCTGTAGCGTTTATCATACAGCTCTTTTTGTTCAGAAACGAGCAGCATTTATCATGCCTCAATACATCATCTTTGTCATTAGGGATGTGTGCTCCAAGGGTATGAACATCTCATTGGTCAACCAGTTTTTAACTTAGTGAGTAAAAGCAAAAACAAGCTTGAGACTTTTCTTTAAAAACATTTGTCTGGTTAAAAGTTGGTGAAAAACACAAAGGAAAAAATGGACCCTTTTCACATTTCCAGGTTTCTCAGTAACAGAAGCCATCATAGTTGGGTACACTTAGAGCACAGTAAATGAGAGAGCACAACAAATTTGTTTTTTTACAATCCTATTTGCTGAAATAATAAAAGAAAATCTCCACGATGGTGTTATCAAAACTTTTTTTTTAAAAACTATAAAAAAAATTGTATGAGACTGATAACAGCAGCCAGAACAATGTCAAATTTAGGGTCCTGCCCATAGATACTGGATTAGAAACACTTTGTACAATCGGTAATTCGTTTTTGTACATTGATGCAAAGATGATATAATACATACCTGAATACATATAAATGTACATACGTTAAAAAAATATATAAATAAAAAAATATTAAAAACTTCAAAGATGTAAGATTATGATGACAGTTAAATGTGTCATGATAGTCTTGTGAAAAGGGTCCATAATCCCTGTGTGCGCAGGCCTTTAAACTGAAATGGTTTGTTGTGAAGTGAGAGTAACTAAAACAAAACATATTAAAATGCTAAGTTGTAAAGAGCTTTCACACAAAATTGGGTTCAATTTGGTGAAAGTGCATTCTCACATGCAGCTCCATTTGCAAGGAATATTCTTCAAAGGGAACTCAAACTTCAGTCAGGCAGATTTAAAACTTTATTGCATGATTTACATATATTATCTTTTATCTACCAATGCTAAGGTACTCGCTCTGTTAAATTTAGCATTGTTTATATTCATCTTCAATAAATACACATTTATTATGCCTTTAAATAAACAACAATCGTACTGCATATTTTACTTGTAGCCTGGATATGTATCAGAGGTATAATGCTATAAAGCCAATATATCCAATTATCGCACAACACATGGATATGACCTCAATCATTTTTTGTGAGGCAAAATATTTTGTCCATACCCCAAAACCAATGTCAGCAACATTATAGCTGATTGCACAGCCTCTGTCACCTCATATCTCTACTGAAGGTGTCAGTATGGTTAAAAAAAACTATAGTATATTATAAATTACTATAGTATATTTTGATGCAACTAAAAAAACAACTAAAAAAACAGATCTGGTAGAGAATGTGGCCTGTTCGGTGTCCTGTGCCTCTGTATTTAAAAGTCTGATTTGTTAAACGTTACTTTTTTGCCAGTTCTTGGAACCTTGAGAGGCAATAAACTGTATTATTGTCAATAAATTGTGGTGCAATATATCATACAACAAAAAAAATGATAATGTGACAGGCCTATTTGCGATGTTCAGTCGTCCAGGATACTCTTGAAAAAAAAAAAAGATTACAAATCTCAAGAGGTTTTCCTTGTAAAATAAATGTTTTCATAAAAAAAAAATAATAAAAAAACACAAGGTATAGTTATAAGAACTATAATTTTTTCTCTCTTTTTATTAGACCTACTGGTAGCCTATTTACACTCAACAATGCCACTTTGACCTGGTATAACTTATTATCAGAATGAACTAAACCTGGCACTTTAGTGATGAGCCTAAACATACCTTGTACTGACTGATGGGGTACTTTTCCAAAAGATACTCGTCACAGCCGCAGACCTTCAGGATGTACTTGCCCTGATATTCCTGCACGCACATCTTTAGCTGCTCGGCCGACAGCAGCATGCTTCTGGTTTTCTTCCTGATGGCTTCAGCGATCACCTGCTCAGGTACGCAGTCGTGATTGATCTTTAGTGTGTACTTCTGCTTGTCGTTGTTGGGCGAGACGATCACCCAGATGACCACAATGATTTGACCTAGCACAACAAGGGAGACGCGTTAACACAAACAGCTCTTTTGGATCGACTCCTTCAGGCATCAAGCATGTGAGAACAGACAATTAATCCCACATGGCAACTGAGTGTGTTAAAAAAAGCACTGGATATTGAACGCAGCCGAATGAAGCTGTCAGGGAGTGAATGTAATGGAGTTGTTGTGCTTGCGTTCCTCCGGGCTAAGAGGAGACAGTGGGCAAAAGCATAAAAACAAACATCATATGCTTCGTGACGACTACTACTATTACAACACAGGCCCATTCACATAAGAACGAAAACAACATTAGAGCAAATTACAATACTTCCTGGAATGACTCAAATCTATGAAGATTACTATTGGCTTCGGCCTAGAAGACATAAAGAAACCTTCCAGGTTATTCTCAGTCTCAAATCAATAGTCAGCCAATAATGTTGAATTGTCTGTCAATGTTTGTTAGGAAAAACACAAAGAAGGCCAAGCTGGAAGAACCATCCATATATATGTTTAAAACATGCAAATATCACACGATTTAGAAAGTAGTTCTTTGATAATGTGCTAGAATGAGACTGGTGTGGTAAAGTTTTTGGAGTAGTTCACACAAAACTAAAAATCCTGTCGTTATTTACTCATCCTTTACTTGTTCCAAACCTGTTTGAGCTTCTTTTTAGTTCTGTTGAACAAAAAGGAATACATTTTGAAGAAAGATGAAAACCTGTAACCATTGACTTATATAGTGGGAAAAACAAATACTATCAAAGTCGATGGTTACAGGCTTCCAACATTCTTCAAAGAATCTTCTTTTGTGTCCAACTGTTTTGGAACAAGTTAAGGGTGAGTTAACGATGACGGATTTTTCATTTTTGGGGGAACCATCCTATTGACATCCATAGTATTTGTTTTTCTTACTACAGAAATCAATGGTTACAGGTTGTCCGCTTCCTTCAAAATATCTTCTTTTGTGTTCAACAGAATAAAGAAACCCCATCAGGATTGGAATAAGTAAAGGGTGAGTAAATAATGAGCACATTTTCAACTATGCCTTTAGAGCATGAATATACTTGATAGAAATCATTTGCGTCCCGGAACAGATCGGGGTAACGGATCCGGCATGTTAGAAATATTTCCATATTAAATGGAGTTTTTGTTCTAACCAACACCTCCAATTGATATATTAGAAACGGTTTCTGTTTCTGGAAGGTGAACAACAGAAAATTACCTCAGGTAAACCACATGTGCTTTATTCAGTGTTACATGCTAATAATGTGAGTTTGAATGCCATTTTACATGACATTTATTGCCATACTACTAAAAGCAGAAGCAGACAGTTCACCTCAGATCTTGAAGATAATATAAACCATTTGAAATGGAACTTTAGAACTGTAAAAATAATGCACACCAACACATAGTGATTCAGCATCTACATTTAATAATGTTAAAGGGGTTTAATATGTATTAATTAGATTGTAAACTTTACCATTTCGTGATTGAGTGAGTGCATATTCTGTGCTTCTGAATGTCTGTATTTAAATTTCTGTCGTGTTTCATCTGCTGCAAACAGCCAAATGGCTTATCACTGTAAATTTCGTCACTAGCGTGACTACAATGTAACCTGCTAACCTAATGTTTACGTTCTTAATATTTATATTATTTGCTAATTAATAACCTCATGTGAAACTCTGAATCTGCATCTCATTTCAGAGTCTGCAACTGTCCACCATAGGTCACATTTCGGTCATAGACGCATGCTTTGAGAGCCTTCTGGACTGAATGAATGAAATACGCTGTTTTCCAACAAGGCAACCCTGGGTGCTGAAATATAATTGGCTAAACTGGCAGTGGACGAGTTAAAAGAATCAAAACAAAGACACCGTTCCAACACATAATGCACGTTTTCAAAGCAGAATATCTGACTTCAGCACTGTTTTTCAGATAAACAAGTATGTTCACTTAGCATGTTTCTTAAATATCTGCAAACATATTATGGTATTTCTATGCTTTAGAAGAGAAAACTTACATACAGCACCTTTACCTTATATAAACTGCTGTTGAATGACATTTTAGTAGGTATATTTTGCTCTGAAAAAAATAATCCTTGAAAACCCATTTTAATCTAACAAATATTTCATATTGTATATGATGATTCAACTGTCACCTCATGCCATGACCACCTATAAAAAACCTTCACAAAACTTAAAATATCTTCATAAAGATATCAGAAATGGCAAAGACGTGTTGAGTTCTCCAAACCATTTCCATAGAAATTACACTGACAGCACCCAAAGTGCCTAAAAAGCAGAAGTGCCTAAAAAGTTGTCTCACTTCTTATAAATTATTTAGAGAACATCACAATTTTCTCATTTTACATTAAAGGGGAAAATGTAAGTGTTACAAGCAATGCAAATATGCTGTCTCGATGCTAGACTGCTCCAAACAGTTATTATATACCGCTATGCAGTGACTTACAGGCCACCTATCAAATGCATGAAGTTACTGACATTCCAGTCCCTAAATTTGGGTCTTTTCATGTTTCCTATTAAATCTGGGGAGGAAAAGCAAACACACAATTTCTCTGTAAATGAACAGCCTTACCTTTGTCTAATTTGCCATAAATATGCTTTGGAAGCTCTGGTGAAGACTCCACGTTAGGAGGATAAACGTATAGCGCTCGACTGTGTGCCCCGCTGGCGTCCCGCAGCTCTACTGAGTCCTTGCAGACATTAAGGATATTTCTCCTGAAGTCCTGCACCTCAGGATCCTTCACTAGATCAAACTCACACACTGGCATGCCGATGGCAAAACCTGATAACATTAATAAAAATAAAAAAAAACTTAGAAAAAGCTCAGCACAGAAAAGTCATAAAATTGACAGACAAACAATATTATATCAAGGTCCCAGTTAAAAACAAAATGTGTCAATAATGATAATAAGCTCTGGATACTTATTTTCTCAACCTCTTCTGCATCTTTCGACTCATTATATGAACCCATAAACATTTCTAGATCTGTCCTAAAAGTGTTTTCACTAGCTTTTCACAGTAAAATTCAGTCAATAGCACACTGAAACTGAAAAATCTCCAGGACAAACCGTCAAAACAAATGCAATAATAAAATATATTAGTATCATCCACTAAAAAGTAGGGCTGGGTGAAAGAAGTCATCTCATATCCGGATAACAATATAGTTCCATCTCTGTAAATTCAATCAACGGTTTCTATATATTGAGAACATGTGAAGGACTATTTCTTTTCTACATTTTGAATTATAAACTCAGATCATATTTCCCACTTTGATTAAAAATATAGAAAGTTAAAATAAATATTAATAAAATCTAAAACACTTTAACACCTAATGATTTAAGGTCCAACATATAAATAAAAGCTATATTGTTAAATAAAATGCAAAATGTAAATATATTGTGCTTTCAAGATTGCAACTTTCTCAAGATGCTGTTATTCATGTTTCTTTCTGCATCCCTGCAAAAGGCATGTAATATTGTGATCAAACAAATTATGAAAAAGGATTAGCATAACCAATGTATTTTGCAACACAACAAAATATACGATTGAGCATCATATGAAATTATATACATATTTTGTCCATACGATATATAGATATTTCACAGCCCTACTAAAATGTAATTAATAATGATAATAATTGTTTTTAAACAAGTCATAAAACAAAGACATTTTTCCCAAAAAGTTCTAAATCAGTCTTATCTGGCAAAAAAAATAATAATAATAAAAAAAAAAAAATACACTCAATGGTAGGGCTGGGCGATTAATCAAAAAATAATCGAAATCGATATTCAGAACCTATAAATCAATCTAATTTTTCCAGGCCAAATTTTTCAATTATTTTCTCTGTATGGAGTCACATGACCCCACTCTGTTAAGGCCAATTTATACTTATTATATTATGATTTATACTTATTATATTAATAAGTACACGCGAACAGTCCGGCGCAGCCTTTGCATACTCACGCACCTCTCAAAAAAAATGTACGCAATGCAAGTTTTGAGCTTAGTTGGTTTGGTAGCAGTGATGAGGCTGGGCAGTGCAGAGAGCTGCATTTTAGTTGATGTGTGTTTTAGTTTCAGTTGTTCAGCGCTGATGTTCAATAAATAATCATAGATCAGAGATAGTGTGTGTATACTTCAATTATTTTAAAATCAAATAATGCACCATTCATTTACAAATCTCTCACTAGTAATATGTGAGCATATTTACTGTACAAAACTTGTCAGTGAACTATGAGGGCAAAGACAAAATCGTTAAAATAATCGTTCATAAAAAAGTAATCAAGTTAAAAATGTTCAATTATTCGATGATTTTAGAAATCGCCCAGCCCTACTCAATGGTATGCTGTAAGTTAATTATCATATTTTCATTTAAGCACATTTCCAAAAATGTATTCAATTGTTATTATTTGTGACCGTGGACCACAAAACCAGTCTGATGCTGCACAGGTATATTTTTGGGCTAAATCCACAATTACATTTTACAGGTAAAAGTAATAGATTTTCTTTTATAGCCAAAAACATTAAAATAATAAAGAAAAGATAATGCTTCATGATGATTTTTTTAAAAAGTAAAATTTCCCCACTCGTATCAAAACTCAATTTTCGACTTCCATGGTGGGGAGCCACATCAAAATTCATTCACGCCACAGCTATATTAAAGCTTCTCATTCAAAACCCTCAATTGTTAATGTTTTTTTATAATAGCGGGTTATAATCAAACCAAAATGTATTAAAATATAAGTAAATTATAACAGAGCAAGCTTTTCTGTAATCGTAGTAGTGTTGCGAGTTATTTGTTAACCCTTTAAGATTACATGCTGACTGACTGACAGGGCTGTGCTATGCGTGAGGCCAGCAAACGCAACGTAGCTTTTAGTTATGATGAACACAGTTTCCATAATTATGCTTTATTTATAGATAAAGGTCTATGGTGCTGTATACAATGACTTTATCTTGCTGGAGTTTATGGTCGTTCACTTTAATTCAGGACGCATCAATGCCGTTCCGTAGGTCTATATGTGACATTTATAAACATTCCTAGCTAATCGAATAAATGTTGGAGATATACTCTTTACATAAACACACTCTTTGCATCAAATTGCACTTCAGCAGCATTTCTTGAGCCCGCACAAGAAAATCTGAGCTTGAGCAGTATATATTTGATGGCGTGGAAGAAGTTTTGTGCACGAACAAAGGAAAACAGCACGCAAGCAAAGAGACTCGCATGCTCGTATTACATGAATGCGATCTCGACTTGTAATACTGTGCTCATGACGTTTGTCATTAAAATGACGCCATAGGTAGTTGGAGGATCTGTGTAAAAGGCCTGCCACCACAGCTGGAAAAAAAATCTTACAGGATTCTATGAAGATCAATTGCTGGCACTTCAGTTGATTTTCTTAGTATTTAGATTTTTTTTGAAGCCTCTGATTACAGATATTGTAATAGTTTTCAGCTTTCATGTGATGTATATAACCTGAATTTCTGGTTTTGTGGTCCAAAGTCACTTTTTATGAATTCACTAGAAACCATTTTTAATCATAAATTTGCATTAAATCATATTACAAACAGAAAAAAAGAAAAATCAACACCAGACGTGGAAAAAACATTGCCTGGTTCGAGCATTTATTAAATAAAGAAAAGCTGCCCATGTTTAAGGTCTTACCGATTTCTCTGTTGAGGATTTTTTCCTCTCTGTTACCTACAGGTTCGATGACCTTTAGGAATGGCTGGAATAGCCGAAGGTCGCAGAGTCTTCTCGTCTCATCGTAGAACTCCTCTCGCTCTGCCTCTTGTGTTACACTGACGAAAATATAAGAGGTCTCCTCCTGCAGCAGGTGGTGAAGGGGGCATTTCCTAGCCTCCTTAAACAGTTCGTGTTTGATTGTTATGAGCGTAGCCTCCCGGAGGCACTCTAGTGTCAAGATCATGCCATTGGGCAGCAGACAGTCCACCAAAATCCTGGGGGGCATCAAATGGATGCCCCATAACTCTCCCGAAGAGGGTCTTGGAGGCATGATTTGTAATCCTCACAAAGTCAACAAGGGAAGCAATAATTGTCAACCTCCGTTTCTCCTGAAAGAGAACAGGATAAATGAAGTAAGTTTTGGCAACAACTTTGACATCACACAATGTTTTCCATAACAATAAGATCAACGGATAAGACCAATGTGATAAGACAAAATGTTCAAGTCAGCATGTCCTGAAACAAATACGTTTTTCAATCTCTAATAACAGCATCAAAACTGATTGATTAACGTGTCATCATTCACAGTAAAAATGAAGAAAAAAAACAAGTCTTTTCACAACTGAGAATGTGCTGGCTTTTAGTATTTAAAGGTACACTGTAAAAAAAATATATCAGTTAATTAACAGTTTCCGTATTTTGTGATTCACAAGTGTTTTCCATTTATTTACTGTTGTGAATTGTATTATGGAATGTTAATCTCTGCTGTCTCTAATTTTTGATGTTAAAAATTCAAATCTACAGTTTAACAAAGTGACTTTCATCGACATTTTAATAGTTTAATATAAGTATTAATATTAATATAGAAGTATTAAAGTATTAATATATATTTAAACAAGTCAGCAAAATAACAGAAAATGTATTGGCAGTTCATTAGAAGGTTGTTGTACCGTGATATACAACACCAACCCAGACAATATATCACTTTAAACTTTTAAAAATGTTAATAAAAATCACTTTTTCGAACATTTTATGGTTAAATGCTGATGGAAGAAAGATCAAGATCCCTTAATGCAAAAGCATAAATAAATGGGGAAAATTTGAAACAAAAACATGAGTCACAAAATAGGGAAAGCTGTTGATTTAATATTTATTTATTTTTTACAATATACTTTAACTCATTGTTATAATTTTGTAAACTACAGTAATTTTTAATGTTGTTAGCTGAAGTATGGGTTAACAAAATTATTTACTCAAGCCGTGTCTCTGCAGACATACGAGTTCATTCATGCTTATAACAACAGTTGCAGATGTATCATCAAATTACAGTGCTCATTACATTTCAAATAGTTTGAATTAGGGCTGCACGATATTAGAAAAATCTGATATTGCAATATTTTATTTGTATGCGATAAATATTGCGACATGAATACAGTTTCACAAGATAGTTTGAATAGCTCTATTTGATATTTTTCTGGGGAGTCTAACAGAATTCATGTACAGAAATTAAATAACTGCTAAAAAATGCTTTTCTTATTTGTTTTTTGTCTCATTTCCAGACCAAATATCAAAAAATATTGTTTTGTAAAATCAAGCTAAATTATCTGCCAGTGAGGTAAGTGAAATGATCTGGTTTTGACTTCAAGATATTTGGGCTAGAAACAAGACAAAAATTCTAAGTAAGAATTTAAGCATAAATCATAGAAATTCCATACAAATACAGTGATTAAATACAATTCTGTAAGTCCTGCACAACTATTAATCAGACAGAACATTGCACATCTTTGCGATGTGACTACCGCAGATACGCACATTGCGATACCGATGCTAAAACAATATATTGTGCAGTCCTAATTTGAATACACATGAAATAGCTCATATTTATTAAATAAAAAAATAAACAGTACTGGAAAATATACATAATAAAAATAATTGTAAAAAACAAAAAAAAACAAAAAATCACTATATTACTATATTTTATTGACTTGTTTTTTTTAAGCTGACACCAAACATTTTTATATGCAAACTAAAACTCACACACGCGCAATAACAAACACTCTAGTACTAAACCACGAGGCAAACCGAGTTATTTGATGCAGTCACATCCCTGACATCAGTCTTTAAAAAAAAAACATCCTTACAGGAAGTTCAGCACAACCCAACATCTGAGTCACTGAGCAATGACAGGAATGTATCACTCAGTGAGAGAGGAGAGATATTTCCACTCAACACAAAGCCAAAAACATTTGGCACTTCATACTCTAGTGGATGACTTGTTTTTCCCTGCAAACACGAGCCAACATAAAGACACCGGCATACATCTCCTGGGTGTAAAGCTTCCGAAAACGATTCACTAATCTCACAAACAAAATCTTGCGCCATTTTAAAACACGTCAAATGTTATATCTGAAATATCTGGATTTTTTAAACTAGATCGTAAACATGTCAGATCCCATGTTCTGATTATCCTCAAATGTAGTTTTTCTGGTTTATTTATGCAAAACACTATGCAAATATCAATTACAGAGATTTGTAGGTCTTTGTTACTTCACAGTCATAACCGTTCCACTTTTTTAACACTTTTTTTTTTTTTACAAATAACAGCAGAAAAAGCCACAGATGAATGAATAATTGCATAAGATGGATGTCTTACCTTAGTCTGTTGTTAGTGACACTTGTAAATGTAAATGCCCATCATATTTCAGACCTTTATTTGATCTGTTTGCTTTATAGCTTTTCTTCAGGTCCACTGAATTATACTGTAACAACAGCAAAGAAAATAGACGTTCAGTGTCTAGCCGAAAGTGGACCTGCTCGCTCAAGTTTACTCAAAACAACTCAACCAATGCCTATGCCAACACTACCAACAACAACAATCCTCCACATCAGTGTTTAGACTGACATAGATGGGAAGATAATAAGATTAAAAGGTTTATCATTCTTGCATATGAATAGCCCCGGGCACAATGACACAGAGAACTACTCGCTGAAACGGGTGATAGACACTTAAGTCTGGTTTATAAACTATTATCTAGAGTTAAATATAGAGTTTATTCATTTTTAACAAAACTAAATCATGACGGAGCAGAAACAAGGACTAGCATAACTATAAACCGGCTTAATTTTACAGCGTAAAACAAGAGTTTGATAAACAAAGAAGTCAATATATATGACAAGAATTATACAAGTAAACACGTTCATGAAGAATGTAAAAACAATGTAAATTTTATTTTGAGAGGTTAATATCCATGGCATAATTAGCCAGATAGCAAAGTAGCAATCTCATGCAAAAACAACTAATTAAGTGTAAATGGCTTATATTCATGTGGGAGAGTAGAAATATTTCCAAATGCAAATAAATTTCAGCTACAGCATAGGGGAGTCAATAAAAACGGGGTTTTGTTTTCGTAAAACGATGAGATATTGATTCTTTTAGCCGCCTAGCCGCTAGGCTAACGTTAACCCATAACAGCTAACCCGAGAACTTTCACATAAAATGTGCAGTAATATCCCGCCAACGACGCTTTATCAGTTCAAATTTCTGTAACAACAAATATATCTTAATGAAGCCAACAAGCGGTGTTATTAAAAAAATAAGAAATACACACGTCTCTCATGTATCTGTATAGCTAACATGGGTATGTACCGGAGAGTTGTTCTGAGGTAATCCGCTGTTGGTGTTCAGTCGCTCGTTCAAGGCTGTAAATCCAGCGCGGGGCTCTGCTGGGCCTCTAGCCGCCCCGCTCTGACACGCACCGCCTCTCCATCATCACAGCGGCGGCGGATCGCGAGCGGTGTTTTCACACAAATCATTCATCACCGAGGCAGAAAGACGAAACACATGCTGTCCAATATCCGATGGTTTGGATATAAATCGTCGGAAACGCTGTCACGATGGAACAAGGGAGGATCCTGTGGATAAATAAGCACTAAAGTGGCCGGATAGGTAAGAGGGAGGGTGACTGCTAAAGAGGGAGAGAGGGACAGAGAGAGAGCGAGGATGACAAACCCAATGAACTCCTTTTTTTTCAATCGATCATCCCACTATGGTATGGGACAGCCATATGTTACACAAACACACCCGAAACAAGCTGAGGAAATCGTGGTAATCTTTGCAGAAACAATGAGAAACGCTAGATCTTATTCTATATTTAGACTGAATAAATACAGTAAGTGTGTTTTAAACTATAGCCTACTATACAGTGCTATATGTGCACTACACACTGATTATTTTGGTACACAGGCAAACAGGAATTGCAAATGCAGAAATAGCCTAATTGAGCTTTAATGAATAGTGAATGAACGAATGTCAACATATTATATTATGAATAGGTTAAACTCTTTAACAGTCTTTCTGTTGATTTTATCTGTAATAATGTAGAGCATTTGTTAATTGACTGTATTATTAAATTATGTTTGTTTTTAGATATGTAATAACTATAATGAATTATTTCAATTATTTGCATTTTAACTCACAATAATAATAAAAATAACAATAGTAATAATTATTATTATTGTTGTTTAAATATGTTTATACTTATTAAACTATCAAAACCTTGCTAAAATATACCTAAAGTATAAAATATACCTACAGTTTTCACAATATGCCTTTAAGAATCAACTTAAATACTCTTGTTAAGAAGTTGTATGGCATTTGATTCGTCTTCGGCTATCAATCAATTCATTAACCTTGCAGTTTGGACATTAAAATAATTTTTCAGAAATAAAAATACTTATTGTTTTGCCTTAAAAACAAACACCAGACACGTAGAGATTAAAAGCAATGAAGTGCTCTACCTTGTGTGCTTCACACGTTTGTCAAGTCACAGGCTCGCGCATCCTCTCATTGCGCGAACTGAATCGTCAATCAGATTCTCACATCGATAGGAAATGGACTGTACCAATAGGCGTGAGGGAGGGATTCAAATATATTAAAAGACGTTTCAGATATTTTAAAATACATATTTGTTGACAGTTTTGTAATGCATCTGACGGCAAACTTTACATTTCTCTTTACCTCATATATACAAAGGTCGTTACGTATTTCTTGGTTTTCTGAAAACGTATGTGATTGAAAACACCCCTCTGCTGGACGATTGAAGCATGCGGCGCACGTCTGGCTGGAAGAAGTTGAGCAGCGGAGAGAGCTTGAAAGGATGCAGGGAAGATGGCGATGAATGTAAAGAACAGAGATGCTTTTTATTCAGGTGCTGACTATTGCAATATCTACAGCTCTCAGCCTGTAAACTATGGAGATTGCAGCCATTATTTCCCTCGGATGACAGGTAAGACAAGACAATGTTTTTGAAATGGTTTTCAATGCAGTGCGTTATAAGTGATGCTCTGCATCATATTTGCGTTGCCCTGCAATTACTTAAAATACGTGCTTATTTTCAAATAGTGATAAGATTAAGGAGCATAAATGCTTTGATGTCAGTCTAGCAGTGACCACTGACAAATTAAGAATGGACATCCATATCTGCATTGCCTATGATAGTGGCACATCAAATGTTAATAGAACACTATGTACAAGACTAACATCTTTCAAATATCATTGAATTTCTCAGCTTTTATGTTTTCTGCCCATTGTATGATGATGCTTAAGCTCTACATTGATGTTATTTGCATTACATGTCATGCTCAAAAACATACATGTTCGCTCTTTAAATGTATTATTTTCCAAAGAGAGTACTCTAATCATTTATTAATTCCCGTTCATACTGTAGAAACATATGCAGAATGATGTATGAGGCAGGTTGAGTGAGGCATATGATGGTAGGTTCTGCCCATGTTCATATAAGCCTTGGTCAAATATGAAGCAAATAGCCAAGCTGATATAAAGAGACATGCAATATCAGTCATAATGTTAACTAGATCTTAATACTGTATAACACTACCTGCTGTCTTTGTAAAACACAATCTAACACAAGGTTAAGGTGGATTTGTTGAAGGAGGACTCCTGGGCAAGTTCATTCATCTAACTGACCAGGATATAAAAATGCTCAGTTTATATTTATTGCACGCCAGAGCACTCTGTTCTAGGTTGAAGTGTTAAAGTGGCTCTAAAATACAGTGACACACCATACAACTCTGAAAAAAGGCATTGAAATCCATAAGCCAAAACAGATGGATGAATTGCGTGAGGATCTTAACAAACACAAATCATCCCTTAAGCACACAGAGCGATCATGCACGTAATGCATTTATTCTGCTCTCAATAATTGATGCTGTCAAAGAACAAATGTGCAATGCACGAACAACTTAGAAGTGTTTTGCGGCAGTCAGTGGTGTAAAACAACCTGCAGCATCAAGTGATAGGACTGCTTTACCTTCTCATGTGCCCTGCATACCTTGCATTATAGATACCCAATGGGAACAATCCTCCCTATATCTAAAAATATTTGATCCTAGTAGTGATGAAAGAGCCGATGTTTGTTGCCATGCTCCGACTCAACTCTGCAGAGTAAATTGAATCTAAATGAAAGAGAGCAGGTATGTGTGTCCCTGACCTTGAGTTAAGACTGTAAGGTTCTACTTAGACCTATTTCTGGGCTTGTATTCTCTGATGACCAGGACATATCAAGTTTGTTTTCAGGTCAAAAGGAGAAGAATGTGAAATGGTTGGGTACTGTTATTTTTTTGTAACACTGCAAATGATGATAGAAGTTACGTTAGATAAAATTGTCTTATTATTTGACTGTTCCAAATATGTATGAATTTCTTACCCCAAAAAAAGTCAAAGGGAGCCTGTTTGGTGATAAAAATACTTTGAAAAAAATATATCTTTTTAATCATTCCACAGAAGAAAGGGAGTCATACAGGTTTGGAAAGATGTGAGATGTGCATATTTGGGGTGAAATATTCCAGTAAAGGGGAAGTACACCCAAGCTGAACAATGGCAACAACAAAAATGACATTTATGTGTTTTACATTTGACAATCTGCATGAAAACAACTAATGGACCCTTTGCACAAAACTGTTATGACATGTTTAATGGTCATCATAATCTTAAATCCTTGAAAGTTTTTATTATTTAGATAAAAAAAAACATATGACATTTATATGCATTTATGTATGTATTAGGTCATCTTTTTGTCGAATTACAAAAAATGAATTTACCGATTAGGCGAGGTGTTTGTAGTGCAGCGTTTATGGGGCTGAGAGTAAACTTGACATTATTCTCTCCTCTGGCTGCCATCAATAATGTCTCACATTATTTCTCCCCTTTTTCTGAAAGTCTTGATAACAGTCGTGGCGTTTTCTTTTTTTCATTAATTCATTTTCTTTTCGGCTTAGTCCCTTTGTTAATCTGGGGTCGCCACAGTGGAATGAACCGCCAACTTATCCAGCACATGTTTTACGCAGCGGATGCCCTTCCAGCCCAGAAATATGAAAAGGGTCTATTACGATCTATTAAAGTTGGCATGCAACACAAACTAACTTGATTTTCTACTTTTAGTGTGACAGGTGAAACTTGTACTTCTCTACCTCTCAAACAAGAAAAAAATATTACTGGCATTTATATATATATATATCGCCATTTGGAGGACGTCAGAAACCTGTTTTTTTTTTGTTGTTGTTGTTTTTTTGCATTTTTTAATTAGGAAATTAAATATTCAGTATTGGGGCAACGCAATGGCGCAGTGGGTAGCGCACAGCAAGAAGGTCGCAGGTTCAAGCCTCAGCTGGGTCAGTTGGCATTTCTGTGTGGAGTTTGCATGTTCTCCCTGCGATCGCGTGGGTTTCCTTCGGGTGCTCCGGTTTCCCCCACAAGTCCCAAGACACGCGGTAAAGGTGAATTGGGTAAGCTAAATTATCCATAGTGTCTCTGTGTGAATGAGAATGTATGGGTTTTTTCCCAGTGATGGGTTGCAGCTGGAAGGGCATCCGCTGTGTAAAACATATGCTGTTAAGTTGGCGGTTCATTACTATGTGGCAACCCCAGATTAATAAAAGGGACTAAGCCGAAAAGAAAATGAATAAATTGTGGCACGATAGCTCAGTGGTTAGCACTGTCGCCTCACAGCAAAAAGGTCGCTGGTTCGAGTCCCGGCTAGGCCAGTTGGAATTTCTGTGTGGAGTTTGCATGTTCTCCCAGTGTTGGTGTGGGTTTCTTCTGGGTGCTCTGGTTTCCCCCACAAATGCAAGGACATGCGCTATTGATGAATTAAATAAACTAAATTGTCCAGAGTGTGTGTGTGTGAACGAGTGTGTATAGGCGGTTTCCCAGTACTGGGTTGCGGCTGGAAGTGTATCCGCTGCATAAAACATATGCTGGAATAGTTGGTGGTTCAGTCCATTGTGGCAACATCTGAAATAGAGACTAAGCCGAAGGAAAATGAATGAATATTCAGTATTCACTTTTTGCATCATTCTTTAAATACGCGAGAACGTCATGAAACCACAGATAAGCAGCTCTGGCTATGAAGTTCTTCTGCAAGAAGCATGTAGTTTTATTTATTAAAAATCATCATTCATTAATTCATTCATTTTCCTTCTGCTCAGTCTCTTGTTTATCAAAGGTTGCCACAGCGGAATGAACCGCCAGCTATTCCTGTATATGTTTTACGCACTGGATGCCATTCCAGCCACAACCCTGTACTGGAAAACACCCAAACACACTCTCATTTACACACACACTCATACACTATGGCCAATTTTGTTAACCCAATTCAGCGCATGTCTCTGGACTGTGGGGGAAACCAGAGCACCCGGAGGAAACCCACGCCAACATGGGGAGAACTCCACACAGAAACCACACAGACCTTCTTGCTGTGACAGTACTAACCACCGTGTCACCTATAAATCATTAATTATTTTTTCAATTAAATTTAAAATAAAAGTTCAAATAGTTCCAGTTACGATTATAAACATAGTGGCATTTAAAAAAACTCCAAATTCTAGGAAGTGGTGTTGACAGCATCCAGGCAACCGGAAACACGACCATTTGGCGCATTCTTATGTCTATTTTGGTCATCTGAATCATTGTTGTCATGATCCCGTCGGAACTAATACACTGGAAAAATCACACAGCCACAAAACAGCTGACCGTCCAACCCCCCACTCGCCCGGCCTCAGATGTGCCGAAGCACCAAACATGCGCTGAGTTCAGGAGGCAGGAGTCAGCCCTAATCACATCTACAGCAGGCCATACTGCACAAATTCATTCCCGCTACAGCAAGAGCGATGCATAAGACGTTTGCACTTACACTTATTCATTCTATTATTAGAATGGCTCATTTGTCGCACTAAATATGTTTATGGCCTTTACATCTCTGTTGTGTATAGCCCAGAGGTGTTATCTTATGTTTCAGCAGATTGGTTACCTAAGGATTAATATATAAAACTATAGCGCTGTGAAATTAATGTGGACATCGTAGCTGTTATACATTTGGTTTAGAAAGCATGAGATGGATAAAATGTTGAGTTGAGTTGAGTTGAATGCAGACTTGACAAATCTAAGGACAGCATTGAGATTTATTTTGAGACGGGCATAAGAGTCTCACAAAACAAAACACAAGGAAATGGCATCACTGTATAAACCACAGAAAGTGTATTTTGTGAAAATTGCGAAGCCAAGCAAATGCATATTACCTGTTAAGTCTATAGACGTACTAGTGCTTGACAACCAAACCAGCAATGGCAGACCATCACTGCGTCTGAAATCACATACTTCCTTACTATATAGTACGCTAAAAACAGTATGTGAACCGAGTAGTATGTCCGAATCCATACTTACTTGCTCTTAATTACTCCCAGGGCCGTTTATATCGAAGTTGATATTTAGCTGCACCATTTTGGTGTTTGGTAACATCTAATTTTTACGACGTGGGTCGTAAGCCCAATGCTCAACCCCCAACCTGGAGGACCAGGACTTAGAAACATACATTACAAGGCAAGGCAAGGCAAGTTTATTTATATAGCACATTTCATACACAGTGGCAATTCAAAGTGCTTTACATAAACAGGAATAAAATTGAAGTATACGAAAATAAAAACAAGTAATAAAAAACAGATAAAAACAGATTAAAATGAGTTAAGACAAGTTACAAAAGAATGAAAAGAAAAGAAAGACACAATAGTGCGATCTGTCGGACGTAGCACAGTGCTCATTCAGTAAAGGCACAGCTAAACAGATGTGTTTTCAGTCTTGATTTGAATGTGCCTAATGTTGGAGCACATCTGATCACATTACAGACAATTTAGCTTGCCCAATTCAGCTATAGCACGTCTTTGGACTGTGGGGGAAATCGGAGCAACATGAGGAATGCTACGCGAACACATGGAGAACATGCAAACTCCACACAGAAATGCCAACTGACTCAGCTGGTGCTCAAACCAGCGACCTTCTTGCTGTGAGGCGACCGTGCTACCCACTGCACCACCATGCCGCCCTATGTTCGAACCCATAGTATTTGAAAAACACCCGGATGACCTACTGCTTCTGGTGAGATTCTGAAGTGCGCATCCCATGGATGTTACGCTATCCCATGATGTCACATTAGAGAATTCATGAGTGGGAGTGAAGTGACACAACTGACATGGGTAGGTCACAAATGGGGGATGTAGTATGTCTGAATTCCATTCATGCGACTCACATTCATTCAATATAGAACATACTTTTCTAATGGTTGTGTAGTAAACTTACATTCAAATGTAGTATCTACTTGAGTAGTAGGCGATTTCAGACGCAGCGCATATGTGTGCACTTACTGTTTCTTTAAAAAAAAAAAGCACTACACCTGACTGTTGAAACTCTGTCAACCAGTAAAAAACCATGCAATCAAGTCAAAAAAAAATCCCCATTCAGATTACACTTGCAATCAAGTTGATCACAGTTTTCACTGCCCTGAAAATGAAAAACGCGATAGGTTTGAAAGTGACTTCGGTTTAAGTGGTGCTTCAATATTGGATTACGCTGCAATTTCACTAGTGTTAGGCAACTTTTTGATGAAAAAAACACATTCATCTTCTGTATTCTGATGCCTAAATTCTGTCATTTGGCTTTCCAGGTCCAGACCCGCTTCTGAAGCCTCCTATTAGTTTGATGTGTCAGCAGCCGCCTCAGCCCTTCCAGGCCATGACCCCGACTCAGAACCTCAGACCTCCACCAGTGATGATGCCTGACCCCTTGACGTTCCCACACTGCACTCCATTAACCGTAAAGCCTCCCCCTCATCTCCAGTTGCCGCCCAACCCACCCATCCCAGCACCCCCTGTCATCAGCCCAAAGCCCCCCGAGGAAGACACTCAGGCAGTGGCCGCTGACCAGGAAGCCACTCTGGAGGAGCTTTGCAAACCTTTGTACTGTAAGCTTTGCAACGTCACTCTCAACTCTGCCCAACAGGCTCAGGCACATTATCAGGTAATCTAAAACCTATGGTCCATGAGGTATGAAAATAAGTCAGTAAATGAATTCACAATCAGCGTTCATGTCAACAAAGCTCTTTTGTGTTACAGGATTGTCTGTTGATAGTTAGCCTTGATTGTTTTACTGCATGCTCTCACAATCAGGAGTTTATACTTTCAGTTTTGGTTTCTTTCAGGGAGTTGTTTTTCTTGAGATCCTGACAGGTTTTTATTCTTTGCTGTGATGAAGCACGCAATCTGTCCTTTGTTTTGTCTACAGGGGAAAAACCACAGTAAGAAGCTGCGCAACTTTTATGCTGGTAGCCAGCAGCCTCCCCCCATTACAATATCAGAGGTTGTAGAGCCTGTTTCCCAGCAACCCTCAGCCACTCCACCCACAGATTCTGCTAATGCGACTGCCAACCAGGTGCTTATGACTCTGAACTGCTGCATTTCTGTCTAAACAAGTACGTTTTTAAAGATGTCTGGGAATAGGGCTGGACAATACTTAAAAAAAAATATTATTAGGCAATATTTACAATGGCTTTGGTAGCTATGTCTATTAGGAGTGCAACGAAATAGAAATTCTGGCTGATACTGATACACTCTAAAAAAAAAAAAGGTGCTAAATAGCACCAAAACTAGTTCTTTGGTCGTAACGAGGGGTAACCTTTTTTAGTGCTATACAGCACCTTAAAAAAATAGGTGCTATATAGTACTTTTGTCAAATGGTGTTATATAGCACCTATATTTTAAGGTGCTCATAATGTTACTTTACCCTTTCCGCAAATAAAACCGGCATAAGAGTTATGAGAATTAGCTATATGAACAAGTGCTTACCAGTAGTGGTGGTGCTGTATAGCACTTTAATCCCCCCAAAGAACCACTGAAAAACCTTTATGTTGCTTTAAAGGTTCTTTACACAGTAAAAGTGCTAAATAGCACCTCAAATACCGTAAAGAACCACTGAAGAACCACTGAAGAACCTTCATGGTGCTTTAAAAGTTCTTTACACAGTAAAAGTGCTAAATAGCACCTCAAATACCGTAAAGAACTACTGAAGAACCACTGAAGAACCTTTTTTTTTAGAGTGTATAGGGCCAAATCGTGTTTTTTACCATGAAGAAAAGGACTTCAGAATAGCTTTTTGCTGTTGCTGTTGTTGTTGTTGTTTTTTATAATCAGGCACAGAAAAATTCATTACAAGATTCAAATTTATCAGCTGAAATATCAATTATCGCCTTCCAAATATAAAGAGTTATTGGTAATATGACATTTATCGGTTATGAGCCCAAATTTCTGTAGACAGATGCAGTTATTGGCCCAAATGTCTACAGTGATGCACAATATATCGGTGGCCATATCAGGCCAAATCAAGTTTTTCACCATGAGAAAACATACTTCAGAATTGCTTTGTTGCTGTTGTTGTTGATGTTTTTATAATCAGGCACAGATAATTTCATTTCAAGAAATATATTTATAGGCTTAAATATCAATTATCGTATTGCAAATATAAAGAGTTATCGGTAATATGACATTTATTGGTTATCTGCCCAAATTTCTATAGACAGATGCAGTTACTGGCCCAAATTTCTATAGTGATGCACAATATATCGGTGGCCATATAGGACCAAATTGAGTTTTTCACCATGAAGAAAAGGACTTTTTGCTGTTGTTGTTGTTTTTATAATCAGGCAAAGAAAAATTCATTTCAAGAAATATATTTATAGGCTTACATATTTATTGTCGTCTTGCAAAAATAAAGAGTTATCGGTAATAAAACATTTATTGGTTATCAGCCCAAATTTCTATGGACATTAGTGATGCACAATATATTGGTGGCCATATCAGGCCATATTGACATTTTCATCATAAAAAATAAGAATTTATTCTTTATTATTTATTTCCATTTTGTTTTTGTAATTAGGCTTTGTATTTATCGGTATCAGTGTATGTATCAGTATTGGTGTAGTTATCGGTAATCAGTTATCTGCCCGAATTTCTATAGACATTAGTGATGTACAAAATATCAGCCATATCGAGCCCCATCACCATAAAAAAAGAGAACAGAGTTTTTATAATCAAGTGCAGAAAATGTATTTCAAAATTTGCATTTATTGGTTTAATATTCCTTATTGGCTTAGAAACTTAAAGAGGTAATCAGATATTTATTAGTTATCGGCTCAGATTTCTATGGACATGCACAATATATCAGCAGCCATATCCCATCATTCCAAGTTTTCACCATAAACAAATCTATACGCTCACGAAACATGATGCTGAACAAATTGAATATATATTAATATCTATATATCTATATATATATATATATATATATATTTACCTAGAAGAATAGAATCATCAAAAACTTAAAATGATCAAGATACATCATTGTTTTTTTATCTTTATCATCCAACCCTATCTGACAATATCTTTTAAGTGCAGTTTGATCATGCGGTGTCACTCCGCAAGCATCCATTCACCAAGTCCGGCTTGATAGTAATCAGAGACGTCCCAGTCGACATGCACATTTCATCACTCGACTTTTTCTAAAAGCTCCACTGTCATTGTCCCCTTTGCAGCCACTCACTAAGGGCGCTAGCAGAGTAATACTGGCCACGGAAAACGACTACTGCAAGCTGTGCGATGCCTCCTTCAGCTCCCCCGCTGTGGCCCAGGCACACTATCAGGGCAAAAACCACGCCAAAAGACTGCGTCTGGCCGAGGCGCAGCAGAACGCCACGTCCTCGTGAGTCTGTCACACCCACACACGCTCCAAGATAAAACAGCCAGTAAACATGGAAAATCCTCCTATGTTTGTGGGTGGTGTCGTTTCTGCCGTTTTTATTGAGGCATCAGATATGCAGTTTGTCCTGCACTTGGGAATAACGTCGGATGCAAAACAGACGGGTTAGGACTCCTTTTGTTGGGTTTGTTTACATCCGTTTAGAAGACACTGGGACTCACAATTAAGGAAAATAGAAATCAACAGAAAAGCAACAATTCCCACTTAGTCTAACTTTGTGTGAATAACGAGTTGTTTTTAAGCAAACTAATAAGAACTGATAGAATAGAATAGAACAGAACAGAACAGAACAGAACAGAACAGAACAGAATAGAATAGAAAAAGATTCAATTTCAGAATGTAAATATGCATTTGGGACTATCAAATCTATCTAGGTTTTAAATCTGATGGGTTTTTATCGTAAAAGTCTTGATTAAAAAGATAAATCCATGTGTATGCTTTAAACACGTAGGACATTTGGTATGGAGGAAGAGGCTTTTCCTGTGAGATTGATCTTCGGGCTGTTTTTGCATTGATAAGTGAGGCTCTCATTGAAATGCTGCTTTGGCTGATGTTGGGCGGTCCTGATAACAAACCCAGGAAGACACATCCTGTTTCACTCCAAACCCATGATTGTATCTGAGCAAACATGTCTGTGGCCAGTTAAGCTAGATTTGAATCCTCAGAACAAAACAAATAAGTTAAGAGTGAGCGAAAATGTAATGGAGTGATTGTTTTGAGTAATAAAGAGTGAACATTAATTATATATTTTCAGTTGGTTTTCCTTGATTACATGAATCATTCACATAATCACTGAAATATCCACAATTATAATATTTATAATGCATACTTAAAGGAGTGGTCCAGTACAATATCATATTTTAAACTTTAGTTAATGAGTAATGTAGCTGTGTGAACATAAACAACATCTCTGAATGTAAGATGCTCAAAGTTCAATGCAAACGGAGACATTGGCTTTTGCAGAGTTAGCTTAGCAAAGCCTACAGCGAATGAACTTTGGGGACTACAAAAAATTACATCCTGGTTAATGATGTCATAAACCCTTCTGGATACAAGCATACACCCCGCGCAGCGAAGAGGCGGGGGGTGTGCTGTAATGTTATAGCAAGATGCTTCCTGGTGACATGGAGCCGATCCGCGAATCTCAGCACATTATGTTAGCTAACCATTGTGTGAGCATCTTGAGGGAGGGCCTTTCGGAGGAACTAGAAAATATGTCGTTTTTATGAGTAGCAGTATATAATCAAAGTAAGATATATGAAAAAAATAACCTGAAATAATGAAGCTTGATCGCACATTGCTTTGCACCTCATAAACACAATCAAGCTTTAAAAATACACTCTGGATCACCCCTTTAAGAGAATATTGTGATTCAGTGAGACATAATCCTTCAAATCACTCAAATTCAATCATTTTAATAAACATGTTTTGTTATTTTGCATTAAATTTATATTGTATTGTTACATTAATATATTTTGAAGACTTCATTGACTGAAATTTGTAATTTGCCAACTAATATTTGCTTTAAAAAAAAAGTGTTCTAGATTCATTTATTTTAATACTGTGAAAATGTGCAAAGTATTTAGCTTGTTTGGTTGAAATAACAAACAAGATGTTTCGTATCAATTATATACACATTAGGAAGTGTAACATAATCAAATGGTTAAATAACTAAACCTATTTATGAATAGAGGTTTTCATATAATGTTTTTTTTTTTCCAGAGACTTGTCAGACACTCAGAGACGGCCACGGAAAGAAGGGTACGAGTATCGATTAATGAAAAACCGCAGAGCTCAGTTCAACACTGCCATGCCAGGTACTGTCCACACACATTTATCTCAACCAATAGTTTAGCAGACAGCTTTTTGCCATCATGTGATCCTGCCCCACGGGTTCAGTTTTCTGCTCAGTGGTCCAAGCTGTGGTGCAAAACCTCCATTTGTGATCAGTGCTTTGGCAGCAGAGCGCTTGGCAGCTGCGCGTGTTAGTATGCCAGCCTGTGCTAATGTAGCGCAATGCGCTAGTCTCGCTAAATGCAGGCCTCAAGCCAAGTCTTTGGTCTGTGTAAGTCGATCCTTCACCCCACGTCAGCCCGGGCTCAAGAACGTCACCCACACGATGGCAGATCTCAATCACACACATGCCCCCAATGCCCTGCACTTCTGTCCTCACTTACACACTGAAACACGCAGCATTCGGTAGCTGCACTAAAGGCTAAAGTCAAGCGGTTACACATTGTGCTTTATCAAATGTAAAATAGGCGTTTTATCTTTGAAAGGAATGAAAATTATATATCTTTTTTCATAGCTAAATATGTACATGAACTAAAATGTAGTATTTTAAATAGTTTTTACTTAAATCCATGCAATAAACATACGTAACCTCTTTGTTCTTATCTATCTATGCCAACTGTTTCAAACTTCAAGCTTCTTAAAAACAACATACTGAAACTTTAAAACTACTTCAGACTTTCATTCTAGGCTTTTTCAAGTCTAAAGTTTGTCTACGAACTTTACTTTTCTAGTTACAGTTTGCATCCTGCTTACCTCAATTCAATTTAAATGTGAATTCAGGAATTGAACTGTAACTTAAAAAGCATTTACAGTTCACTTCTGAATAGCACACTACTGACTGAGCATGCATGTATGAAATGTGGTCATTTTCCAACAGAATAAGTTGGATTTGATTTGACTGTTTTTGTTTTATCTTTTTTCTGATATAAATGTGCATTTCATTTTTCTAAAAAATAATTCGCCGAAATATTATACAGTATCAACGGAGTAATTATTTTAAATTATTCCTGTTATTTTAAAGCTACATTTTCAGAATTATTACTTTAGTCATCTGTGTAACATGATCCTTTAGAAATCACTGTAATAAACTGATTTTCATGCCCAAGCAACAGTTCTTATTTCGGTCACAATTTAATTTGATGGTCCAGTTGTTGAATTTAAGTTACATTGCAACGAATTCTCATTAGATTATAAGTAGACTGTTAGGTTGGGGGGTAGGGTTAATGTAAGTTGACATGTACTTGCAAAGTTTCTTATAGTCAGTTAATTGTCTGTTGAATGTCAGTATCAACAGATATTAAGTAGACAGTCTACTAATACTCAAATGGACCATCGAAATAAAGTGTTACCCTTATTTCTTATAACAGTTAAAAAGAGTGCTTCTTAATGCAACAGTTAAAAAATTGCTAATTTCCCCATTATCTTCTCACACACAAATGGTTGAAAACAAAACAAGGTATTTTGAAGAATTTTAGGGAAAAGCATCCATTGACATCCATAGTTGGGACAAAAAATACAATACCATAGTAGTCAATGGCTTTTAAACAGTCTTCAGTATATTTTCCTTTGTGTTTAACAGAAGAAAGAAACACAAACAGGTTTGGAACAAGTGGAGTGTGAGTAAATGATGACAGACTTTTCATTTTTGGGTGAACTATCCTTTTAAAGAGCCCCTATTATACATTATAAAAGGTCATATTTTGGTTTTGGGGGTCTCCAACAACAGGCTGATATTCATGCAAGGTCACAAAACCCTTTCATTGTCTTACAATATGCATTCATTTTTACCTAATTATCCCAACGACTCCCATATGATTTGTTTAGCGATTCATTTGTTTCCAAACTCCTTAGTGTGAAGCTAATCTGCTCTGATTGGTCCGATGACCCAGTGTGTTGCGATTAGTCAACTGCGTTCAGCACAGCTTATCAACATTGTTGAAGTAGCCAGAGTGCAGAGTATATGTGTGAGCCCAGTGCAGGAGTGCATTAAAGCAATGCAGTCAAACACCAGCATGTGCTCTATTCTTAACTATATGTAAAAACAATCACACACATTCAGTATTAATCCACACAGTGGCAAAAGATGAACTATTTTGAAACTTGATCCAGCACTTCATATTTGGTATTGTTTCGTGTCGATGTCGATACAAACGGGAACAAGATCTGGACGAAAAATGAATCATTTAAAGGACTCTGAGTCAAATCATTTATTAAAACATTGATATTATTAAACAAGGTGCACTTTCAGATTTAAACCTTAGCTGGATGTTTTCATTCACTTAGAGCTGTGATACACACTGAATGAATTACATTTTCAAAAACACATAATAGGGGCTCTTTAAATATTATTTTTGTAATATTATAAAACTACACACCATACTTTCCACCCATTTAATACATGTTTGCTGAATAAAATGGTTAGTACTTACTGACTCCTGAACATGCTGAAGTTTGCACATCGACCTGCACATCAAATGTCAGTGTGACTATGCATTTCATAATCTTACATACTATATCCGCTTATTCATGCATCTGTTTCTTTGATGTTTCATGACCTGACACGTTTCTTGTGCTGTTTCAGGCCCTTACTACAACCCACGGCCGAGGCAGCGTATCCCACGAGACCTTGCCATGTGCGTCACACCCAGTGGCCAGTTCTACTGCTCCATGTGTAACTCGGGTGCCAGCGAGGAGGCCGAATTTCGTCTACACCTGGAGAGCAAACAGCACAAAAGCAGAGTGTCAGAACAGCGCTACCGCAGTGAGATGGAGAACCTGGGATACACTTAAGAAGATGAGGGATTGGGAGGAAGTAACCTTGCCATTTTGCAAGTAGCCACTTTTGTTTTAGAACGGAAGATGTATTTGTTTCTTTATGTGATTAATATGTTATTCTATAAGCAGTTTATGAACTAGTATTCGCACACATTGTAAAGCAACGTTTCTTTTGTGCCAGAATGAGAGGCCATTTGTGAAAGGTTTATTTTAATAAGGAACTGAAATTACATTTTCAGATGATCCTAAGCACATACAGTTAAAGTCAAAATTATTAGCCCTCCTGTGAAATATTTTTCAAATATTTACCAAAGGATGTTTAACAGATCGAGGAATTTTTCACAGAATTTACTATAATATTTTTTTCTTCCAGAGAAAGTCTGATTTATTTTATTATGGCTAGATAAAAAACAGTTTTGAATTTTTTAATAACCTTTTTAGGGTTATTAGCCCCCATACTTGTTTCTAATTAACCTAGTTAAGCTTTTGAATTGCATTTGAAAATGAATACTAGTTTCTTGAAAAATATCTAGCAAAATATTATGGCATATCATCATGGCAAATATAAAAAAAAATATTAGTAATTCATTCATTCATTCATTCATTTTCTTGTCGAATTAGTCCAGAATTAATCCGGGGTCGCCACAGCGGAATGAACCGCCAATCTATCCAGCATTTGTTTTATGCATCGTATGCCCTTACAGCTGCAACCCATCTCTGGGAAACATCCACACATTCTCATTCAAACACATACACTATGGACAATTAAGCTTACCCAATTCACCTATACCACGTCTTTGGACTTGTGGGGGAAACCGGAGCACGTGGAGGAAACCCACGAGAACACGGGGAGAACATGCAAACTCCACACAGAAATGCCAACTGACCCAGCCGAGGCTCAAACCAGCGACCTTCTTGCTGTGAGGCGACAGCACTACCTACTGCGCCACCGTGTCGCCCTTATTAGTAATTATTAAAACTATTATGCTTAGAAATGTGTTAAAAAAACACCTTTCTGTTAAACAGAAATTGGAGAAAAACATACAGAGGGGCTAATAATTTAGGAGAGCTAATAATTCTGACTTCAACTGTATTTATAGCAAGCAATCGTGATTCATAATTAGTGTTAAAGTAGTAAATTCTTATCCTAGATAGCCTTATCAGTAACTACAACAATATCAGTGTTGTTAACTGCACTGTTTTGGATTAAATACTATCAGTTTTTTATATATAATGTTTTTTTTTTTTGTTATTTATTTAAAATTATTAGAAGAACTTTGAATATATTATTATGAATATATATTTACCTATATTCTGTGTGCAATTTATCCTTCAAAAAGGGATGAATCTAGCAGCAATCATTTTCCTTAAGCAAAAGTGGCAATCCTACTTACCCTGAGCCGCAGATTCACTGTGTTTCTTCAGGAGCTCCAGAACGCGGCGGCTCTCCATAAATGCGGCGGCTCTTCAGTGTTCCTGCTGAATGTACTGTGAAAGCGATGACAATAGATCAACCCGTTTACTTCGTTCAGACATACTGGGAAATGTTCAATCTGATAAACATCATTTTGGGGCATACTGTATATCTGGTATTGTTAACTAGCATACATTTATTTTGGGAGATTGTTGTTTAGTTTCATTTTTGGATTATCCAAAGAATCTCTCCATGGATTAAAGGGAGAAATGGAAAACATGGTTATTTCTGATAAGGTCTTGTGTTCCCCTACCTCACAACTATCTGATTTAGAGTAGTTTTGAAGCTAATCCGAGACCCTGGTATTATCATACATTGATCACAAATGATAATGTCAAGATGCAAAACCATTTTCACCTGATAATTACATTCAACTAAAGGGTTAGTTCACTAAAATGAAAGATTGATGAAAATTCATTAATACCAGTTGTAAACAGGTAATAAGAAAAATAATAATTGAACCCATTATGTTTAGATCAGTATAAACTACTTAAATATGTACTAAGAAATATATGATCATTAAATGAATAGTGCACCTAAAAAATGAAACATTGCTGAAAATATATTTACCTTCAGGCAATTCTAGATTTAGATCAGATAATTTCATCTTATTTTTCTTCAAATTTGTACAAATGAACTCATCTCTGGCTTGTAAAAACCATAAATGTTTGGTAAATATTTAGTTTTTGGGGTTAAGCTTTCCTTTAAGCGTATTCATTGGGACACGCAGAAGCTTTTAAAAATTTAAGATGTTTTTTTTTGTTTCATGGATGCATGATTTTGCACATAAACATCCCTTTCCCCCTATTTTATCACTTAAAATGCTATAAATATTTTATCAAAGATATGTACTATATTATAAACCGAAAAGATGACCCAGTTTTACCCTCACTGTTTTTTGTTTGCTCTCAGTCCTTTCTTAAATAAGCTATTTATGTAATATTTCAGAGTTGCTGTCACTAAATGTTTGCGATTGTAGTTCTTCTCTGATTTAGTATTAGTTCTGCATGAGATTATTGCTGCTTGTGTATATTAAAATGACAACTGCTCTGCAAAGAAAGGACCAGAACTGAATTGCACTTGGTAGGAAATGAAAAAGTCAATGTTGTGCTACATGCTTACGCAGACGTCTACGTTCGTTCAAATCAAATGTTTACAGTGGGAATCATCACGGGGGACTTTTGGGACAGTTTGTGGGACTAATGGACATCTTAAATGTGCCTCGGAGTATAAAGCCTACTCAACTGTGATGCTCAACATTTCACGTTGTTCTGCTTTGCATATGTTTCCAGTAGGAGTTTTGCATATTCAAATACTGACCATTTATGTCAAGATCTTTTATATAAATGGCTGGATGATGATTTGTTTCATATATATATATATATATATATATATATATATAT
>CAIGQQ010020246.1:2676624-2702465 GCA_903798035.1 Danio albolineatus | reverse complement strand
ATATATATATACACAACCTGATAAAAGTCTTATCGTCGATCCCAGTGCAACAAATAATAATTTGACTTCATTTGGAAAAGTGGCAGAAGGTAGATTTTTTTCTGATGAATCATCTGTTGAACTGCATGGACCCAAGATTCTCAGAGAAATCAGTCAAGTTTGGTGAAGGAAAAATCATGGTTTGGGGTTACATTCAGTATGGGGGTGTGCAAGAGATCTGGAGAGTGGATAGCAACATCAACAGCCTGAGGTATCAAGGAATTTGTGCTGCCCATTACAACGCAAACCACAGGATAGGGCAAATTAGTCAGCAGCGCTCCTTTTCATACTTCAGCCTCCTCATCAAAGTTCCTGAAAGCAAAGAAGCTCACTGTGCTCCAGGACTGGCCAGCCAAGTCACCAGACATGAACATTATTGAGCATGTCTTGGGTAAGATGAAGCAGGAGGCATTGAAGATGAATCAAAAGAATCTTGATTAACTCTGGGAGTCCTGCAAGAACGCTTTCTTTGCCATTCTAGGTGACTTTATGAATAAGTTATTTGAGTCATTGCAGAGATGGATGCAGTCCTTCAAGCTCATGGGAGTCATACACAATAGGCACCATGACTTTATATTCAGTACTGTACATTATTTCTGTTACGTGACAAGACTTTTGTCTCCTAATATTTTATTCTGGTAAAATAAGCGTAATCTAGAAGCCTTTACCTTTTAAATTAGCCACTTCTGATACCAAATGATCAACTAAAAGTCAAGTTATTGTTTGTTATACCCATAACTTGGATAGGCAACAAGACTTTTGTCAGGTAATGTATATATAAACTTTGCATTTTAAATGTTACGGCGAGACACTGCAGGTGACGAGAGTAAAACAATTCTATTAGTTATCATATTTTCCAAATTGATTTGATTGCATTACGATTTGCACACATTTTTTGTATGATACATTTTCTAAAATGTTTAAATATGCTAATGAGGCATTATTTAATAATGTTAAATTATTTAACAGTGTAACAATGTTAATTAACACTGTAAAAAGTGATCAGTTGACATTACTTTTAAAAATGAGTAAACCCATTGTTTTTAAAGTGATTAGTTGACTTTACTTTTAAAAAATGAGTAAACCCACTGCCTTAATTATTAATTAAACAAATTTTGTGCATAATAATAAAAATTAAGTCCCAAGTTACAACTTGTCACTTTTAAGGCAATGGGTTTATCCACTGATTTTAACTAATTGTTTTTTAGTGGTGTAAAATATAGCAAAAATAAATAAGAAAAAAAATCACACTTTCTTTATTATGATCAAATCCCTCATAAAAATCTGCAGATAAATAGATTTAAATAAAACCGTGACATTTCAGAGCTGCTGAAGTGCAGATTCATGGCTCATTCCACGAGAATAAAATCATTTTCAGAAAACTGCCTTTAGAATATTAATTTTGTTATTGAAATAAACACATAATAAACAAATAAGCATAAAAGTAATAGCATATTTTGACTGTCTTCTTTAAATTAACACACTTTATGAAAAGTCAATAAGCATCAAATCTCAAAACTGAGAGGTGGATGATAAATTAATGTTTTTGCCTGCAGTGTGTCGCCTTGCTAATGCAGGAACCATGCACCACTGATCATCAATGTGATGGTGCAATTATTTAGTGGTTTCCACTTGAAGTGGATTAATAAGGCAACAGAAAATGTTTATAATGAGGGAACGAGATCACAACATGTTGCAGGCCGGACTAGAACCTGCATTATCCATATAAAAGCACTACAAAACCTGGTGTTTTCTTCTGGTAGCCCCTGTACTTTCTGCCAGAGAATCACCAGAGGCAAGCCATATCCTGTTTTGTGTTTTGTGTCAGGAAGTTGTGACCCATTCTGGAAACAGACCTTCCCAAAGGACGCCAGCAGGGACGCTACATTCATTCCCAATGGAGAATCCCATCCATCTACTCTTTCCCATCCATAAATACCTCTGTTTTCATTGAGATGTTTTGTTATTTTTTAAATTGAGACATATTTCACTAATGTTTTCTAAAGGTTTTGCAGAGGCATTTTATTTTGAGTTGCATCGAAATAAAATCTAGCTGTGCCTTTTGAAGACATGTTCTGATATAATGGTTGCCTTTTCATGTCCATTAAAAGGTCTGAGTGCAATAGTGATGATATTTATCTGACCTTTTTGTGTGTTTTTTTCCTTCGAGATGTGTTAAACAGTGGTTTAATGTCTTGAATGTACAGTACAGATGAAAGAACATTTACACTTTATTGTGAAGAGACGTGGGACTCTTTTTTTTATTTTAATCGCAATATGATATATTAATAAAATATTTCATTAAAAACTAATTCTATCAGTACTTTCGCAGCATGTTTTGTGTGAGTTTGTAAAGTGCCCAACTCAAGTAGAAAAAAAAATTATCCATTTTTCTGTTTTTGGTTTCATCTCATGGATGTTTGAGCCCAAAAGTGGCTTTTATATTACATAAACTGGCAGGACTGTATTTTTTATTGACACTGAATATTCAGCATTAAAGAAGCCATATATTGCATTGGTTTAATAGGTTAAACTGTTCTCTGATACCTACATCATAGGTGTATGGTTTAGGTAAGTTTAAAAAAATCATTTTATATGCTAATTTATTCAGTAAAATACCCCTAGAATAAGAAGGTCCATATTGACCATATTTGGATCGGTCTTGAATATTAATGAGCTCCGCTGTGATACTTGCAGCCTGCTCTCTCTCTCTCTTTCTATCGCTCTCTCACATACACATATACGCAAAAACACACACAAGTTGTGCTGTGGATAAAATTTAGACTAAATTATAATTAAACTGGACAAAAGAGACCTACAGAGATGTATTGTTTTGTATTTTGAAGCTATAATGTCAAAGAAAACACAGCCAGGAATTAATATCAACATCTGCATGAACAGGTGACATTTAATAAAGTTTACTGCTCTTTTTTTTTTTACTCAAGAAAAATGACAGTAAGAGCTGTGTGATTGACACGATTCTTAAACGTGCACTCACGCACTTAACCTACTCAGCAAATTACACAATAAATTAACAAAAGATACATTTAAACATACCTTATATGACTCTTCAGGGTGAAGCTGCATACATGTATTATCTATTTATCCCATGTTTTACATCCTAGACAAGCATATGGATTGTTGGTGCCTGGAGTCGTTGCTCAGTAGTAATAATAGTAATAGTAAATTATAATAGTAAATAATCTGCATCTACTGTTTTCAAAATAAGAGTCCTAGATATATAGTAAGTTTAATATAAACTTAAAAATAACTAAGGAAGGAAAATGGTCATTGTTGTCTGCTGTGACTTATCAAACAGAGCCTGAGACTTGTATATTGATGATCTCAGATTTTCAGTCTGTGTTATGGCTGCTGATCTCCTGATGGTGGCTGCTCAGCTCAAGAATGTGACCTAAAGTATATGCAAATGATGAGGGCGTGCCCCTTAACAGTCTGCTTTGTGTTCTGATAGGCCTTTTTTTTACCAGGGTTTTACACTCATGGAGTTTAAATGAGAACGAGGCATGTAGTGAACTCTTTTAATTGGATTATGCCTAGGTATACCCAGATTTTCTTTATAGGGCACTTTTAGAGGAACAGGCAGTGATGGTGTCACTAATATTTGCATACCAATTACAGTTGGTCTTCTTTGCTCCCTATATTTGCATACAGAACTGACATTTGCATATATTTATATATGCATCTTTTTAACCATAGACTGATTCTAATCTTTAACATAGTGATGGGTGCCATTCAGGCAGAGCCCAACACATTACTATTATTTTCATTGCACCATAACTAGGTAGATTTTTGCAGATTTATGAGCAAATCATAAATCATCCCATCATAAATGATGTGCAAAAATAAACCCGCCCCCACCTCAAATTCCCCCACCCCCAATATTCAGATTCAGTCCGAAGTACATCAAGATACTAAGATAAAAGTCTCAGCAACTTCCAGTTCATGTGGACTTTAAATAAAAGTTTTATTTAGATTTTTGGTATGAAGTTTTCAGCTCCTATACTCTCAATCCTTGCCAATAAATCAACTTTCTATTTTCAGTTTACACAATTCTGCATGCAAAAAGAGGATGCATATTCTGTCTGGTCCCAATCGTAACCAAGCACTGCTATTTGAAACACCATCTAGTGCTGTCAAACAAGCTCTTTCAGTCCATTGGTTTTGTTTTGAGAGAACTCCTGGCTTCTCCTCTGAAATAAAGACATTCTTCAGCTCTGTATTTTACTCACCGCACCCAATAAGTGTGTGTGGGACTGCAGCGTGACATGAGTGGGCTTCATTGTACAGGGCCGAGTCAACTGACAAACTTGTGTGCTGTTTTTCTGGTCTGCATGAGGCCCTGAGGGAGACGGGACAGCTGGAACAGTAAGGACTCCAGAAACATCGGCTGAGATTAACAGATGTGTGCATATGTGTGTGTGTGTGTTTAATAAATGTTTTCTTACTCCTGTGGCATTTCATTAAGTTAAAGTGTGTGTACTTTTTAATGTTAAAAAAATTAATTATTTTTTAGGGGTTAAGCACATCTAGGTGTTTCTTTAAGACTAAAGCAGCCTGGGCTTTTATACTGGGCTGTGTTCGGCAATAAACAACAGCCTAGATTACATTATTCTGCTCATTACGAGGTTAAAATTTCATGAAACTATGAAGTTTCTAAATGTCTAGCTGTTGCTGAGACATTTATTTCAGTTACTGATGTACTTCCAGGTGAAGCGGATATTGAGTAGGAGAAGGGGCTTTCTTTTTGCACATCTTTTTTGTAGCAAAATAATGGTTAAAGGAACGTGGTTAAGAATTTTGTCAAATATAAACATCAGCTACAATATTCTTAGCCACGCCACATTGTTAGTTTGCTATTTACCTTATTCTTCGTGTACGAGCAGGCGTAGCCATTTGAGTCTTTTTGGCTCAAGACTTCTGGTCTCATTCACTTCCATTCATGTTTAGACGTTAAAAACAGCTCGTTCTGCTGCTTGATGTTGCAACCTGATATTTATTATATTATTCTGCTTTGTCGGTATAGTCATGAACACAGTAGTTTGACTGTTTTCTGCGGTTTATTACTCCTAGTAATTTCTCCCATAGGCGACTGAATCGAAGTTCTAAACCAATCGTAAAAACTAGCGCACTTCCGCATTGAAGAATAAGGTCAATAAGGGAATGATGCACAAAAGAGAAAGCCCCCCCCCCATCCCCCCAACATTCTGTTTCAGTTGGAAGTACATCAACATACTGAAATAAAAGTCTCAGCAACTACTGATTTACACAGACTTTAAAAATAAAAATACATAATTTTGTTTATCAATACATTTATTTTAAAATGTAAATATTTAGACATTTTTTGTGGCATCATGGTGGCACAGTGTGTAGCATGATCACCTCACAGCAAGCTGGTTCAAGCCTCGGCTGGGTCAGTTGGCATTTCTGTGTGGAGTTTACATGTTCTCCCAGTGTTCGCGTGGGTTTCCTCCGGGTACTCTGGTTTCCCGTGCGCTAATGATGAATTGGGTGAGCTAAAAATGGGCCTAGTGTATGTGTGTGAATGACTGTGTGGATGCTTCCAAGTGATGGGCTGCGGCTGGAAGGGCATCCGCTGTGTGAAAAAACATGCTGGATAAATTGGCAGTTCATTCCGCTGTGGAGATCCCAGATTTAAAAAGGGACTAAGCCGACAAGAAAATGAATGAATAAAGTAGCACAACTGTTTTTAACATTGATAATATAAATAAATATTTTAATTGATAAAAATTACACATTATGTTTTTTGAAGTTTTTAGTTTTTAGTTAAATTTTATATTTTAAAACTTTTTATACTTTTTAGCATTGTCGCCTCACAGCCAGAAGGTTGCTGGTTTAAGCCCCGGCTGGGTCAGTTGGCATTTCTGTGTGGAGTTTGCATGTTCTCCCCTTGCTGGCGTGGGTTTATATTGTTTGTATAAGTCCAAAGACATGCGCTATAGGTAAATTCAATAAACTAAATTGGCTGTGTATGTGTGTGAATGAGTGTGTGAGGGTGTTTCCCAGTGTTGGGTTGCAGAAGTAAGGGCATCCGATGTGTGAAACATATGCTGGAATAGTTGGCAGTTCATTCCGCTGTGGTAACCCCTAATGAATAAAGGAACTAAGCTGAAGGAATGAAATTTTATGAAAATGTTACCTTTAATAATATTTAACGGTTAATAGTTAATGGTTTTAGTGTGTTGTTTGATGTAATAAATGTAAGTATGGGAAGAGACTTCTTTCAAAAGTTAAAAATAAAAAGTTACTGACCTTAAATGTTTGAATTTGTTGCTTTTAAGTTCAGCTTAGATTGAGTCTTTCATCCTCCTGTCTGTTACTGGATCCATGATTTCCTAACCAATAGGAAAGCATGATGCACGTCTGCAGAGAGAGGAAGTGAATGTCTGCTGTCGAGAGCTAAAAACACAAACAATTGCAGAGATGATTATTGATATCAGGAAGAAGAAACACCCATCTGCTTCCTCTGGAAATACAGTCACAACCAGCATCGCAACAATCTTCCCAAAAGACAAATATGCTTTTAAAATGGTATTCTGTAATAGCAAAGGTCTTAGTACTCTTAAAGTAATTGTTTCACTTCAATATGTCTTGAGGAGAATTTCACGGGTTTTTGTTTTAGTTTTTATACGTTTTTAGCATGTTTTTTAAGTTGTTGTTTTTTTTTATTCTCAAAGTGCCAGTAAATGTTCACTGGCATTTTATGTAGAAGAAAAGTACAATAAAATGACTTTACATTATCATTGCAACTAAAAGCTCAAGACTGTTTTTAAGTAGTAGATGTTATCTAATATAATTCATATCTGTATAAGACAGGGAGCCCCTGTTTTCGGCCTCTAAAATGACCATCATATAAAAGAACATCCTTTTTCTGGACCCTTGTCTAATTTACTCATTTTAAAATAATTGTATTCATTTGAATGATTGCTTGCTAGCTTGTTCATTTAAAATATAATTGATTTATTTAAATTAATAATTATTTTTTTATTTAATTGAATTATTAATTAATATTTACGAATTATTAATTAATTCATTAATTTGTTTATTTTTTAATAATTTAATGTAATTAATTTTAATTATTTCATTTTTTTATTTAACTCATTCATTCAGTCATGTTTTTAACTTTATTTGTTATATATTTATTCATTTATTTTACATTTTCTTTGGTATTTTAAAATATATTTAAAACTGTTAATCTCTATACATTTTCACAAACCATCCTGGTTTATATATTTTGAAAGAATTTCTTTTATCCACAATGTTTATTAAAAGTTTATTATTAGTTTATTTTAATCTTGTTTTTTTTACACAATTTTTCTTTTTATGTTTATGTATTTTAATTCAATGTATAACTATTTAATATTTATTTATTTAAAGCACATTTTATTTATTTTTTTTAAACTTTCCTTTTAATTAATTTATATTTATTAATATACATTTTATTATTTATTTATTTATTTACCATTTATCTATAATATATTTATTAATCAATTTATATTTATTAAATTAATGTATGAATTTTTTTCTGTTTTTATCTAAACATTTCCTCAAACTTCCAGCACTAGTTTGTCCCTTATTTTTCCATTCATTGGAATAATTAACTACTAATAATAAAAAAATCAATTTGATCCAATTTTCAACAATTAATTATTACTCAGATTTCTTTAAACTTCTTCAAAGACCCTGTTTAGCACTTATTGGTGGCTCTCATCCAAAAACTCAAGACAACCACCCCCCCCCCCCCCCCCCCCCCCAAAAAAAAAAAAACACATACCGCACAGCCAACAGTTAAATCTAAAATGACATCAGTGTCAATAGGAAAACATGCGGTCACACATGAGCTTACAGGATGTTTTGAGTCATTGTGCAATGACAGGAATGAGGGATATTTTCAATCAACACAAAAGCAAAAACATTAAGCACCTCATGACAAAAATGGTCTCTGTAAACTGTCAACCACATGACGGATAAAACAGCATATTTCTTTAGGGTGTAAAGCCACAGGCAGTCCATCACTAATTTGCTGGTTTAGTCACTTAATTTTCAGTCCAAATGTTTGCTTTTAGTTTTGAAAAACATTATAAAATCGTTATATATTTGCTTGGTTCAGCAAACTATTCAAGATATTTCCTTCAGATTTCAAATGTTGTCATTTAGAGCATAAATGACAATCACACAAAACAACCAAAAGTGTCATGTGTTAGACTTGTTTACATTCATTTAGACAACTAATGATTTTGAAGCTAAATGGCAATAGTACTCAAAGCTACAGCTAATACATTAAGTCCAAAAAAATAAGAATTTAAGTGGTCAACTAATTATATATAAGTAGGCTATGTATATTTTTAAAAGCCCCACTAAAACAAATGATTTCTGTTTCAAACAATTTATATGGGTTGAATTTAAAGAAACAAATTAAATTTAGCAATGCTCAACTTAGTTTGTTAGTTTAAATTCAGCCCAAATAAATTGTTTCGTAAAAACTTTTAGTAAATCCAAGGATTATTTTTTTTCACTGCAGTAACAGGCCATAAAGCAATAGCGCCACCTTGTGACCTTACACTGTCAACAATCAATATATGCAACAGAAATATGCTACATTCGTGTACGTTTCTTAACTGTATGCAATGTGGGAATCGTAACAGGATTACTAGAAAAGCAGGTATTTATGATTAAATTGTGGCAAATTTGGAATTTCTGACAAAACATTAATGTGACAACATGGAAACAAATAAACATCACAGCTGTGAGACCTCTAGCAGGCTGTAATTTAGCTTTCATACTATTTCATTTCAACTTGAATTGAGGTGATTAATATCGAATTACTTACGTTTAAAACAAACAAACGGGTAAAGCTCGTGCATAGGGTCAATTACCTCGTGTTTCTTGCCTGCGAAATAAACTGCTTTCAAAGAAGCCAAAATGGAGCGTATTTAAGAAAGCAGACTTGGAAGTTCGATGTGAGTGGATTTAATCCAGATCCAATCCAGGTTTTCCATTTCAAACAATCAAATGCCCATTAGAAGATTTGATTCAGTTTTCTTGTTTCCGTCGTTGATTGTCGTCAAGTTGATTAACGGGAAGAAATTAACGAAACAACAAGGTCATCACAAACAGTAAAAGTAGATCGAACAATGGAAAAATTGTCTATTCGATTTCATCACCGATAACGTTAGGCCTGTTTATTAATGATTAATATTTAAGGATTAAGTATTCATTTATTTTATCACGAAGTTAAGGATTACTGTTAAACATTTTTAAATGATAAAGAACAACAACAAATCCTGCAGAGTTTAGCTTCAACTTGCCTCAAACCTGTAAGGATGTTTCTAGAAAGCCTAGTAAGAGTAAGCTAGCACAGGTGTTTCTGATTGGGGTTGGAACTAAACTTTGCAGTTTGGACACCCCTGATCTAATTGAAAAAAGCCAACATGGTGGCAAATGGTTAGCATTGTTGTTGCCTCACAGCGAGGGTCGCTGGTTTGAGTCCCGTCTGGGTCAATTGGCATTTCTGTGTGGAGTTTGCATGTTCTCCCTATGTTCATGTGGGTTTCCTCCCAGTACTGGGCTGCAACTGGAAGAGCATCCGCCGTGTAAAATATATGCTTGATAAGTTGGCGGTTCACTCTGCTGTGGTGACCATTGATAAATAAAGGAACTAAGCCGAAGGAATAAATGAAAAAGTGTATGTATTTATATGACATACATACATGTTAAAAATGAATACACTTCATTCATTCATTTTCTTGTCGGCTTAGTCCCTTTATTAATCCGGGGTCGCCACAGCGGAATCAACCGCCATGAATTCACTTTTTACTTAAAAATATATGTTAATTAATAATATATAGGCCTACACATGTTTTACTCTCTGGATAGATAGATAGATAGATAGATAGATAGATAGATAGATAGATAGATAGATAGATAGATAGATAGATAGATAGATAGATAGATAGATAGATAGATATTGTTTATAATATTGTTTACTTTAAAACCAAGGGTTACGCATTTATTTTTAGAAATGTTTACATAAAAATAACAAGTGTAAAACAATAAATCAGCATATAAACAAAACAACAACATATAAAATCACCACAAAATGTTTATTCAAGGAGAAATTTCAATTCAAACACACACACAAACACTGATTCTATTCAATGGGTGCAATAAAAGTTCCATGTGAACTGACATCAAATATATTACTTTTCCATAATCTTGCAGTATGTACACAGTTTTGTCTTCCGGTTATGTTGTACGAGTGGTGGTGTACATGAAAATGTATTTGGATACACAGATGGATTCAAATCAGTGATTCTTTACTACCGATGCACTATTACATTAAAACATCTCTATATATTTAGTGTGATTCTGGCACCAAATAATAACAACACAAGCAGTCATATTCCAGAAAATCTCATTTAAATAGTCAAGATCTGTTTCAAATGTACAGGAATCATCACAGCACTCTTTGGATACGGTTTGAGGCAACAATTCAGTGCACATAAACATGTTCAACTAGACTAAGAAACACAGATCAGACACACTCAGATGAAAGTTAACAGTTCTGCACTATATTTTAATCTTTAAAAAAACAGAAATAGGCTTATTTTACAAGTCACCTAGAGTTAAATAATGGAGTCTTACCATTTTTTATCCATTTAGATGATTTTCGGGTCTGGCAGGAGTAGTTTTAGCTTAGCTTAGCATAAATTATTAAGTCGGATTAGACCATTAGCATTTCACTCAAAAAATAACTGAAGACTTTTGCTAATATTTAAAGATCGACTCTTCTGTGCATAACGTAATTACAGAAGAGTCAAGGTGTAAATCGGAAAATTATCAAAACTTTTATTTGAATGTTTTGACCGAGATGCTAATGGTCTAATCTGATTCAATGATTTACGCTAAGCTAAGCTAAAAGTGCTCTCGCCAGACCTGAAGATTGGCTGAATGGATTAAAAAAATGGTAAATCTGAACAGTTTACTTCAAGGTGACTTGTACCGTTTCCAAACAAAATGGAGTGTTCTTCAAAATGTAAATGGATAATAATGATCAGTAACTGTAGAGCAGGTTTAATATCATCATTACAAATACTGAGATTTTTGTCTTGTTCCCAAATTTGTTAATGTAACAAACAAAGTATGTTTCTCTCTCACGAGCAGTTAGAACTCTCAGAAACATGCAGTTAAAACCACTTTCGTAAATTTACATGATATAAAAAACACCTGCCTGATTAAAACAACTAGCACTTGAATTGATAATCAGTATCTGATTTAAGTGTCAGGTGAAAAAGGTCAATATTTCTTTCTAAGCATATAAAAACACCGCTCTAACGTTTTAGGGAAATGGCGTAAATAAAGCTCTTTGACACAATGAGTGTTTATCTTAGATTTCTATGTACAAAGACATCACAATGTTGTCATCCATCCCTCAAAATAACAGAGAGAAACCCTTTCAGATTTGACAATAAAGAAGCACAATTATTGGAGGAGCAGCAAAAGAACACACCTGCAGTTCCCATATAGCTTTAACTGACATTTCTGTAAATATATGTATATTAGATATACATATAAGAGCCATAGTATTACAAAGCCGAGTTCTGAATAAGTCGTGACATTTTCGAAAATGCAATGAAACTTTTATTTCATTTACAAAAGTACAAAGAAAATATTCTCATATTTTATTGCATCTGACAGACTCAGATGAACTTAGTTAAAAGATCAGCACAATATTTGAATGCTCTGTTCTGAATAGTTCCAGAGCAGGTTTAATATGCTAACTAAAAATATGATAAATACATTTTTTGTCTTGTTCCCAAATTTGTTAATGTAACAAACAGCATGTGTTTCTCTCACAAGTACTTAAAATTCTCAGATATAATTTTTTGTTTCTGACTGTTTGGCATCATCTTGTGATTGAATAATGCGCAGACTAGTGTATACTCCATCAGCTGTTTTCATTTGTTATAGCTTTGTGTTTTTGATTGTTTGGCGCCATCTTGTGATCGAATAATGCGCAGGTTAGTGTATACTCCATCAGCTGTTTTCGTTTCTGTTATAGCTTCGTGTTTTTGAATGTTGGCGCCATCTTGTGATTGAATAATGTGCAGGTTAGTGTATACTCCATCAGCTGTTTTCGTTTGTTATAGCTTCGTGTTTTTGATTGATTGGCGCCATCTTGTGATCGAATAATTCGCAGGTTAGTGTATACTCCATCAGTTGTTTTCGTTTCTGTTAGCTTTGCGTTTTTGATTGTTTGGCGTCATCTAGTTATCGAATAATGCGCAGGCTAGTGTATACTCCATCACCTGTTTTCGTTTCTGTCAGCTTTGCGTTTTTGACTGTTTGGGGCCATGTCGTGATTGAATCATGTGCAAGTTAGTGTACGCTCCATCAGCTGTTTTCGTTTCTGTTATAGCTTCGTGTTTTTGACTGTTGGCGCCATCTTGTGATTGAATAATGTGGAGGTTAATGTATACTCCATCAGCTGTTTTCGTTTGTTAAAGGCTTCGTTTTTTGGATTGTTTGGCGCCATCTTGTGATCGAATAATTCGCATGTTAGTGTATACTCCATCAGCTGTTGTCATTTCTGCTAGCCTTGCCTTTTTAACTGTTTGGCGCCATCTTGTGACCGAATAATGCGCAGGTTAGTGTATACTTCATCAGCTGATTTCGTTTCTGTTATAGCTTTGTGTTTTTGATGGTTTGGCACCATCTTGTGATCGAATAATTTGCAGGTTAGTGTATACTCCATGTTTGCATGTTCTCCCCGTGGTTGCGTGGGTTTCCTCCGGGTGCTCCGGTTTCCCCCACAGTCCAAAGACATGCGGTACAGGTGAATTGGGTAAGCTAAATTGTCCGTAGTGTAAGTGTGTGAATGAGAATGTATGGATGTGTTTCCCAGAGATGGGTTGTGGCTGGAAGGGCATCCGCTGCGTAAAACAAATATGCTGGATAAGTTAGCGGTTCATTCCGCTGTGGCGACCCCGGATTAATAAAGGGACTAAGCCGAAAAGAAAATTAATGAATGAATGAATGTATACTCCATCAGCTGTTTTTATCTCCGTTAGTTTTGGCTTTTCAACTGTTTGGCGCCATCTTGTGATCAAATAATGTGCATGTTGCCGTATACTCCTATAGCTGTTTTTATCTCTGTTAGCTTTGGTTTTAGACTGCTGGCATCATCTTGTGACCGTATAATGCGCAAGTTAGTGTATACTCCATCAGCTGTTGTTGTTTCTGTCAGCTTTGCATTTTTTGTGATTGAATAATATGCAGGTTAGTGTATACTCCATCAGCTGTTTATCAATTTGCTTTTAATTAAAGAATTAATAAACGATTATGGCTCAGAACAATGTTTTGTGTCAGATCGTTTTGTGGCAAGAAGCCATGTTAGGATAAAGTACATCCAGGATAATTGTTTTCACAGAATAATAGGCTTCGGTTATATACAACAGTGCTTCGCTTCACTTCATTCTGCCATAACATTCCTCTGGATGTACTTTATCCCAAACATAACATAACATACATTGAAATAACGTGACTGACCGATCAGATTCAAGTATTTATTAGTTAATTCATTTGGCTGTTGAGTTAACAAGGAATAACAATGAATGACTTCATTTTCATTAACTAACATCAACAAACATGAATAAAGACTGTAATAACTGTATTGCTCATTGCTTATTCATGTTAGCATTCTGTAATACATTAACTTATTACCTTATTGGAAAGTGCTAGCTATAATTCTACATAAAAAGCATCTGTCTGATCAACAGTAATTAATAATACCAGCATTTTACAAAATGACTAGACTTATTCAGAACTGGTGTTGTAAATTTAACCCAAACCCCATTAAGTGCAAATGAAATCTCCCAGGCTACGCGTAGACCTCATGCCATGTAAACTGATTATGGCTCTTTAAAAAAACAGAGTGAGAAACCACACACTATACACAAGCACTGGTTATCTTACAGCGACTGGATCAGAGACTCTGGTGTAGTGGACAGGGGGACGGCCGGGAGGCTGTGGGTCAGAGGTGAGATGGGACGGTCTGCAGGGCGTCCTCAGTTGTGCGGTGAACATTAACATTCTGGGGAAAGACAAAGAAAATTAAATTCATGTTTATTTCTGTAGCACTTACAGTGTAGATTGTGTCAAAGCAGCTTAACATAGAAAGTTGTAGTAAATTGAAACTGTCAGTCCAGTTTTCAGAGTTAAATGATCAACTATTATTGAAATAATGGGAATAAACTATATTTGGTAGTCTATAACAGGGTATTTAATTGTAATTGAAATACTGTATAATTTTGGTCAAAACAACCAGATTTAATGCAATTTTCTATCTTGCATATTTAGAGTTGACTCGTTTTCTTGTCCAATTTTTATTTATGTATTGTTGAGATGGTCAGTTTTGCTATTACTTTTAAAAACAACAGCACATTTTAAAGATTATTTCATTCATTCAGGATATATACTATAAAAACAACTCATTTATAATAGAAATAGATTGTGTTTGCTGGCCTATTATATCAGAATAATCACGATTATGATTATTTTTTATTAAAACATTAAAAAAAGTTAAATGTACATCTGTACACAAAATATTTTACATTATAATTTTGCGGTTTGATTAAGGTTATGCATAAATTAATACGTTTTATCATACATTTACATTTAAAAAATCTACATTTTTACGAATTATAAAGATAAAATTTTTTAAAAATCAGAAATCTGTTTGAAAGAAAAAAAATTAACCAATCAAAAACTTTTGCAAAAATAAAAAAAAGTCTAAAAAATAAACTAAAAATCTAGTTAAAAATAAGTAACTTTTATTTTAGTTAGGACAGCATTTTATTTCTAAACTATTTTATTTCAAATGTTTAAACATTTTCTAAAATTAATATGAAACCATTTTATTTAAAATATATTTTTAGGGTTTTTTCACATTTATTATATAGGACAGTAGAAATGAGACAGGAATACATGGGGAGCAGAGAGAGGGGGGAATGATCGGCAAAGGACCTACAGCTGGGAATCAGATTCGGGTCGCTGTGAGCTCCTAGTGCTACATGTCAGCACACTTTGCCCCAAGGCTATTGAATAATAAGAACTATAAGAATATATAGTACTTTTCAAGGCAACGCGATGGCGGAGTGGATAGTGCTATCGCCTCACACCAAGAAGGTTGCTGGTTCAAGCATCAGTTGGCATCTCTGTGTGGAGTTTGCATGTTCTTCCTTCGCTCGCGTTTCCTTCGGGTGCTCCGCTTTCCCCCACAAGTCCAAAGACATGCAGTATAGGTGAAATAGTAGGCTAAATTGTCCGTAGTGTATGTGGTATGTGTGTAAATGAGAACATATGGTTTCCCAGTGATGGGTTGCAGCTGGAAGGGCATCCACTGCAATAAATATATGCTGGATAAGTTGGCGCTTCATTCCACTGTGGCGAGCCCTGATTAATAAAGGGACTAGGGTAGGGTAGGGTAGGGTTCCATATTTCCCTTTTAAAATCATACATTTTCATATGCCTAAACTCTTACGAGTTCACACGAATTAGCCACTAAACAAATGTAAAATCCTTACGATTCCTCGCGAGATCAGGCTTTGTTTTTTATAAACAAGCTATTTAAGGATTCATTCATTCATTTTCTTTTCAGCTTAGTCACTTTTTTAATCAGGGGTCGCTACAGTGGAATGAACCGCCAACTCATCCAGCACGTTTTACGCATTCCAGCTGCAACCCATCACTGGGAAACATCCATACACACTCATATACACTACGGACAATTTAGCTTACCCAATTCACCTATACCACGTGTTTGGACTTGCCAACCAACCCAGCCGAGGCTCAAACCAGCAACCCTCTTGCTGTAAGGCGATCGTGCTACTCACTGCACCACAGTGATGCCCCTATTTAAGAATTATCACATGATATTTGTTCTTCATAACAGTGTAAAAACAGATCAGCGTGTAATCACAGGGGTCAAAGTTCATAAGACAAAAAAACATCTGATATGATCAGCTCAGCGTCTTCACCCTTTAGACTTCAGGTAAAAGTCCACCGACCACATCACTGCCCTTTACCACTATTTAACACCACATGTTATCAGCCATATTAATGTTACCTCATTTTATGGGCCATTAAAACCCAAGCGAAATCTGGCAGTGTAGTGCAGAATGCAAAGACAGACAGGATTTCACTATTCCAATAGTTTATTAGCATCGCAAACAGACATTACAGTAGAGCTTTGTCCTTCTCACTCACAAGAAGAGTTTTCACACGGTTTCACATCATGACATGATTCCTTAGCGTTTCAAAAAAGATAAATTGGTAGCACTTTATAATAACTACACACTATGAATCATTTATTAAGCATTAGTACATAGTGAATTCATTATTTTTTAATCATTAACTCTACATTAATAGACGTTAGTAAGCAGTTTATATCTACAGCTACAAATGCTCTATTCTTGACTTATAAGTACATTTATAATGTGCTTAATAATTGTACTTTCATCATTTGTGACTGATTAATATTTCATGACTAAATGAAGTATCGCATTATTTACAAACCATTTGTATTTTTAGAATGTTGATGGTTGTTAAGATCATTCAGAATGAGTTTGTAAATGATTAATAAACTATTAAAATCAACATTTATATATTGTATTATTCAGGCATGTAGTAATGGTTACTCTGTATGTTAATAAATGCTTTACTAACTCAACTTCATCCAGTTTTGTGACCTAAAGTGAGGACTATTCCTGCTTCATAAACCCCTTATAAATGATTATTAAAGGCTCAGTATCAAATGAACAATAATCTTAGCAATCCTATCTGAAAAAGGAAATTACTGTAAAGTTTAAACATTGCTGAATAACAGGGATATCAAAATATATCATAAAATTGGATAAAAAACAACAACAATATAAAGTTTATTATGATACAACAGTTTAAAGTTATTTAGCGATGTTTAAACTGTACAGTCATTTTATTTTAGAAAAGGTTGCAAAGATTTTTTTCATTTGATACATTTGATTTCATTTGATACAGTTTCATTGTGTACAGCTGAAGTCAGAACCCTACTCTCCCCCCCCCCCCCCCCCACCCCCACCACAATAACATGCTTAATTACCCTAATTCTGGCTTCAGCTGTATAGAAAATAAAGTCGTCTATGTTCTTTTTTTCCTGTTTAGAATAAAACTGAGCCTTTAATAGTCATTTATAAGGGGTTTATGAAGCAGGAATAGTCCTCACTTTAGATCAGGTCACAAAACTGGATAAAGTTGAGTTAATAAAGCATTTACAAACATACAAATAAACTATTACTATACGCCTGAATAATAAGAATTATAAATGTTGATTTGAATAGTTTATTAATCATTAACAAACTCATTATGAACGATCTTAAAAAAACACCAACTATTCTTAAATAACTGGTTTGTAAATAATGCGATACTTAATTTAGTCATGAAAAATGAATCCTTAAAGTATAAAAACACAATTATTAAGCACATTATAAATGTACTTATTGGTCAAGAATAGAGCATTTGTAGATGCAGATATAAACTACTTACTAACGTCTATTAATGTAGTGTTAATGCTTAACAAATAATGAATTCACTATTTACTAATGCTTAATAAATGATTCATAGTGTGTGGTTATTATAAAGTGTTACCGATAAATTACTACATTAAAAAACTAAAATGATTTAAAAACGTCCTTCATCCGAAAGCACCATAAGGCTCTGATAGCAACAAAATATCACTGCTCTTATATACATGAGACATTCCTAAATTATGAATAATTAAATCCCCATTCCAATTCACCATAAATAAATATGACGTGCCATCGGAGTGACTGGTGATCTTTCATAGCAGCAGATGAATTCATCTAAAAAATTGGAGTGTGCATTTATAATAAAGTGCAATTTAATATTAAACACAAGGACACAAATCTGAATTAGTCAAGTGCTTCATAATCTCTGAGGTGCAGTGAATGCATTTAGGAATGGAATAAAATGGGAATGAGATAATGTTGGTGTGAGGAACGTTCAGTGATGATCTGGTACTGTTAACAAAGCCTCTTCCGCCAGCCGAGACACATCTACGTTCTGTTTGAAGCAAACACAGGGAATGACGGCACACATTAATAAGTTGAGGTGATGAGCGGGTGACGACGGTGATGATGATCAGTCCACAAATAACATCAACAACCTAATCAATGAGCGCAGGACTCGAAACAAAGACAGGGCAAAATATGAAAAAGCAGCTGTGGGAAGAAGTGATAAACCTGGGATGTTTAAGAAATGGTCATGCTGTTGTAGAAGCTATAGGTAATTTCATCTGTGAGTCCGACACCACGTGGTTCTTTTGACGGTTGAGGCTCAGGAGACCACGAATCTTAATCACTTTATTAAGCTCTCAAGCATAACTACAGACTGACTGCACACTCTCCCCTTAAGCCATAGCAGACAGGGGAGGCTTTTAGTGGAAGCTTCGTCTGACTCTGAATGTAAATAGGCAAATGGGGCTTGTGACTTTATGGTTTGACTTTTTCCACTTTTTCCAACTCTGATTTTTTTTTCTTCTTGGAATTTTAAGTTTACATCTCAAACTTTTTGAGTCATTGTTTTGTTTATATGTTGCAATTCTGATGTTTTTTTCAAATTCTGAATTGATTTATATCTGTTTCTGAAGATCTGTAAATCTTGAACTTGTATCTGACAATAATGACATTTTTCTCCTGAGTTTTTGAGTTCAGATCTCGAAATGTTGACTTTTTTGTTAAGGAATTCGGAGTTCATATTTCGGAATTTTGAATTCGCCTTTTGGAATTCTGAGTTTACATTAGTAAATTCTGACTTTTCTCTCCTGGAAATCTGAGTTTATATCTGGGAATTCTGACTTTTCTCTCCTGGATTTCTAAGTTTACGTCTGGGAATTCTGATATTTGTTTTCGGAATTTGGCATGCCTTTTGGAATTTTGAGTTTTCAATATGGAGTTTTTAGTTTAATTTTTGGAATTCTGAGTTTTAATTTTGGAATTTTTAGTTTAATTTTTGGAATTTTGAGTTTTAATTTTGGAGTTCTTAGTTTAATTTTTGGAATTCTTAGTTAAAATTTTGGAATTCTAAGTTTACATTTTGGAATTCTTAGTTTAATTTTTGGAATTCTGAGTTTACATTTTGGAATTCTTAGTTTAATTTTTGGAATTCTGAGTTTACATTTTGGAATTCTTAGTTTAATTTTTGGAATTCTGAGTTTATATCTTGGAATTTTGAGTTAACAATTTGGAATTATGAGTTACATTTTTGAAATTCTAAGGTTTAAATTTGGGAATTCTAAATTAAATTTTTGGAATTCTGAGTTTAATATCTAGGAATTCAGTTTTTTTCCAGGAATTCTGCATTTAAACTGCAGAATTCTTACTTTTTCCTATTGGAATATTGGAGTTTACATCTTGGAATTATGACTTTTTCCAGGAATTCTGAGTTTACATTTATTTATTTATTTTACTTTTTGTTGTTAACAATGTGACTACATCCTGGAATTCTGACTTTTTCCTCCAGGAATTCTAAGTTTACATTTCAAAATTTCAACTTGGACTTTTTAAATTATTATTCTGATTTTACATCTTGGAATTCTGACTTTTCACCCAAAGATTTCTGACTTCTGACTTTTTCTATTGAAATTCTGAGTTTACATTTAGTAATTCTGACTTTTTATTATTATTCTGATTTTACATTTCAGTATTTTACATTTTTTCTCCCAGAATTCTGTTTACATCTCAGAATTTTAATCTCAGGTTTTAATTTCATAACTCTGACTTTTTTCCCCCTTCCAGAATCCCGATTTTACAACTTGAAATTACTCCTAGAATTCAGATTCATATGTTCAAATAAAGTCTGAATTGGACAACATTTACTGATTATTGCGAGTAAAAGTATGTCAAACTCTTCAAAATGTTAACTTTGAATTATGAGAAAATAGCCGGAATCAAGAGACAGAAGTTGCAAATCATTTAAAACTCTGTAGCAGAAATAAACTTCCATATATTTCTACCCAGCGTACTGCCACACATCCTCAGTGCCTTTATATTTCTAAGTCTTACCGTCGGTCTGTCTCTGTGTGTGTTCACAGCTTCCACTTTCAAATCGATCGACTCCACCTTACAACCTGAAGACCAAGAATGATTCACAATCAAGAGCTGAACCACATATTATTAATACATTATATCCAGGTTAGCTGAAAAAGTGTCCATATCTTACCATAGGCTACAGGTGTTAACTTCAATACTGTGTGTAGAGGGCATTTCAGATAAGGCAGTTCCTCTGCAATAGACCAAAAAAACACACCAAACAACAAGACATTAGTTTACTTACAACTTATAACCATCAAAACAAGTCAAATGTGATTTAAAAGTCATCACCTGCAGTTTTGTCCAGAAAGTAGGCCAGCAAGCATCTCATGACGGCTTGATGACAGATGACCAGAACGTTTTCCTGCCTTTCTAACTCCATGATCACGGGTTCCAGCCGCTGGACCAAGTCTTCATAGGACTGTGAGGAAAGAGCTGATTACAACACTCTTCTAATGGAATATTATTGAAGCACAGAATGACTGCATTTAATGTGATATACTGTGATGTCAATTAAGCAATGCTCAAAATTAAATATTGTGTACATGTGAGGTTTTGCAGCGATTATGGATTTTAAAACAACTTTAGTGTGATTTAACAAATATAGCGACGTATAATCCATGGAAATGAGCCTCGGAAAATGATTAGTTATTTTTTAGTTAAATAAGATTCTTTAAAAACAATACTTGACTTCTGTCTTGCTTATTAACTTAACTTTTGTTAGGTTTTTCTTTATTTTTTAAATTGAATACAGTATTTAAAATTGCTCAAAAACCATTTCTGTCCAATTTGTGATACTTACAAAAAAATTAATTTAAATATATGATGTGATATAAATATAAATAATATAAATAATTAAATAAAAACCGTTAAAGATGTATGAGAAGTATTTTAAAAAAATACATTTTATTCAAATATTAAATTATATTAAAATTACATCAATAATAATATAAACTTTCAGGAAATTAAACACTAAAATTACCATTAAATTAAACAATTAAAAATCTAATATTCATACAATCAATCAAAACTAAAGAGTGTGATTGTTTTATTAATGTTATAAACATATATAATTAAGCAATAAAACTTAAATGCATAATGTAAACAATATGAATATATATAATATAAACCTTCAAAAATGTGGTAAGTATTTTTAAAAATAAATTTAAAATAAGTCTTTTAAACTCAAATAATAAATTATATTAAAACTGCATCATAATATAAACTTTTTATGCAATTAAACAATCTAATAATCATAGAATCAATGTGATACTGTGATTGTTTTAATAATTTTTATAAAAATATGCAATTAAGCAATCAAACTTAAATAATATATAAATATAAATGATATGAATGTATAATATAAAATAATATAAAAATACAAATATAAACATTTAAAAATATAAGGTATTTAATTTTTTTAAAATATTCATTTCTATTCAAATATTAAATTATAAAATTACATCAATCATAATATTAACTTTTATGAAATATCTAATATACATACAATCAATGTGATGCTTTAAAAAATAAGTGTGATTATTTTATTAAATTTTGATAAAAACATGTAATTAAGCAATCAAACTTAAATCAAACTTAAACAAATAATATATAAATATAAATGATATGAATGTATAAGATATTAAAATACAAATATAAACATTTAAAAATGTATATAAAGTATTAAAAAGATTTTAAAGAATAATTTAATCAATTATTACTAAAAATACATCAATCATAATATAGACTTTCATGAAATTAATTTAATATTCATACAATGAATGTGATGCTTTTAAAACTAAGTGTGATTATTTTATTAAATTTTGATAAAAATATGCAATTAAGAAATCAGACTTAAATAAATATTATATAAATATAAATAATATGAAAATATAATATAATATAAAAGGAAAAACATAAATAAATACAAATATAAATAAAATATATATTTTTATTATCAAATATTAATTTCAATTAAAATGTATATTAAAATCTAATATTCACAAAATCAATGAAACAAAAACTAAAAATCTTGTGTTCTAAATTTTCAGTTTTAGCCTTTTTGGTGTATATTTTGGTATATACAAATGACCACATCACACACATTATACACGCAGCTCCCTTTTAAACCAGCACCAAATATCAATAGTTAATCATTATAAAATATGAATGTTCTGAAAACTCAGTTAAAGTGTTCCCAATAACTCAAATGACACGTTTACAGAAACATCTCTCATATTGACAAGCAACAGAAATATCCTGAATTAAAATGATATTAAATTAAATCCGAAAATGAGTCCTGATACACAAACCCATACGCTCAGCAGTGAAATAAACGATGGTAAATAGTGAATGCAGGTGATGAGGTGATGACCATCTAATATAGTGAGAACAGTGTGTTGCTTTAATGCTCTCTAAGTAAACAGCTTTGAGATATTGATCTTAATGAGAACTGCTGGCTCTGAAGAACAACACACTCTGACAGATGAGAAGTCTGTGTGTGTGTGTGTGTGTGTGTGTGTGTGTAGGGGCTCAGTGTAATGGTGTGTGATGTGCTCAGTCAGAGTAATAACAGCTTACAAAAACACACAAAACAAGGTCAATTATGCACTTTGGGAACATCATCAACGCAGCCTAAAAACAAGACTTGTTTACTCCATTTCAGAGTATTTGGTCATGGGTAAGAGAGAGCCTGGCAACCAGAAACATTTAGGAGATGGGTTTTTAATGTGCTAAAGCACGAGAGGAAGCTCTTTCTCGCCAAAGAGACATAAAAAGAGCAATGCAATCAGTGTCAGTGAATGATAACAAATGAAAGGTGAAATGCATCTCGCTGTGTTTTATACGCTCATTAAAAGGACAGTGAATCATTAATCCACCCTTGTGTTGTTCAACTTCTGTGTTTTAAGTAAGAAAAAAATCAGATTTTTAATCAGAATAAATGAAACGTTTGTTATTCACTCCTATTTACTAACAAAAAAACTCAATGAACATTTTTATTTGATATCAGGAAAGTTTAACAACACGTTCATAGCAGAATATCTGACTTCAGCACTGTTCTTCAGATAAGCAAGAATGTTCACAGAGCATGATTCTTAAATATATCATAAATAAACATATTATGGTTTTTTGTGCTTTAGAAGATTCAAAAACTTACATACAGCACCTTTAAATAATGTAGCCTAGTTAAAAGCTAGCATCGAGTGTTTATTTAGATTGTCTCATCTGTGTTTTTGAAACTATTGAAGACAGCAGAAGTCAATGATTTCTTTATTATTTAGCCTGACATGTTCACTGTTACACAATATTTGAAATGCTATTTTTTTTTAAAATACTGTCTTTTTTTTTTACCCAGATATTTTAAAACAAACATTACCGTAATATTTTTGTCAAAGGTTTTCATACCGTCAGAATCTTATATCAGCCCAGCCCTATATTTGACACAAATAAAAATTAAAGTGATTAATGCAGATTTATGCATCGTGTCATATCACTCAGCTCGTTCTCGCCATTTTTCTGGAGTGAAAGGACAACAATACACTATTCAGTGTCATCTGTTTATACTGTGGTTGATCGTAACTTCTAGCTGTGTTTTTGCACAAGTTACCGCTTGAAAATATAGCTCTAAAGGCTCGTTTGGTATCCTTTTGGTAAGCGTGTGTACAACAGAAAGCTGCAGTCGACGTCATTTTCGCTCAAGTAATAAAGTAAAGCTCTACGGGTCATTCACATATTATATGAGAAGCACTTCTCGCAAATATGGATGCAACGAAAGTTTTAAAGGGAAAAATATGTTGTTTAGTTGCTTTAATTGCTTCTATTGTCAGCATTTGCAAGTCATTAAGGGCATCCACCGAATGCAAATGTAATAAACAGAAATAAAAGTATAAATGCTAAGGTACTTGCTCTTTTAATTTTTGCATATTTTATATTTGTCTTAAACTATTATTTAATCTTCTGTTTTTTTAGATACACATTTATTACGTCTTAAACTATTTACAATTTTACTGCATATTTTCCCTGTAGCCTGGATATGTTTTAGAGATACATTTCTATGTTGTATTTATTTGATTGTTTGCATATTTTGCATAGATTTATTTTGATGTGTAGTCTGCGATTTATATTGTTCGTTCGTCCAGGGCACTTTTGAAAAAGTGATTATTAAAAGGGGTTTTTCTGGTAAAAAAAAATGGTTTAAATTCATAATAAAATAAATAAATAAAATAAATAAAATAAAGTGAATTTTGCAAGTGTTCTTGGGGTATACAATTGGTGAAAATAAACCAACACTTATTGTATTATTTAACAAAAATTTTGACTGCTCTGAATGATCTTTATCAGTAATTTGCCCAGAAAAGGAAGTCATGAAGAGTAAAAATGTGACACTTTCTTTCTGAGCTGAATAAACCTGTTGTGTTCTTTGCAACAGAAATGTATCACATTCATCTGTCAATCTGATAACCAGACTTCAGTTTAGAGATTTTCAACTGTATCTAAGAGACACAAATCAAATTTTTGGCAATTTGTGTTACATTTTTTTTTTATTAACAGAAATTCATCCAAAAAGTGCACTTGTGTGTTTTTTCAGGGTGAATCTGTATGAGCTGCATTATGCAGTAGTGTCATAGAAAGAATTCTGTTTAAATAGTTCATTAAATTCAATTAAAAGACTATCATTATAAGGAATAATAGAGGAGAATATAGTCAGAAAGGACATCCTGTGATACATCAGTGTGTGTGTTTTATTTAAGTTTTGTGCTGGTCACTATTCATTATGTAGATGAGTTCAAGCAAGACGCTAAAGAAAGAATGGCATACAGCACTGAAACAACACCAGGGTCATGACAGAATTTTCTATTTGGGGTGAACTATCCCTTTAAACCTTGCAATTTAAATTAAGTGCACATAATAATAAATTTTTTTTATCAAATATAAACGATTACATGTAAACTGACCTCTCCTTTGGGATAGCGGTAGCGATATTTGTCCTGGTCCCGTAATGCAAACTCGAGCGGAAATCTCTGCTGAATCTCCTCATACATGAGCTCCTCACAGACACCCTGAACACACATTGAAAACAGTCAATTAATACACTCACTCACTTACCTTTAGCTTAGTCCCTGATTTGTCGCAGAATGAACCACCAATTGCTCTGGCATATGTTTATATGCGCCTGATGCCTCAATTACTACAATAAGTCTGAAATGTTTGATTAATGACCACGGGTAAGAGACTTACGGCATCGATCTCATTGAGAGCTTTCCACTGTTCGTACGGTACGCCCACAGCTTCTGCCGTCTGTATGGTCCTCTTCATCTGACTCGTCCACACTTTCAAATCGTGAATATTCTGCGACTGGATAAACTGACCCAGAGTCTCAGCATACTGAGAGGAAATGTCAAAAAAAATGATTGATAACTAGTTGTTGGCATTTTTAAAAATAGTTAAAATAACTCTATAAATTGTTTAGCATTAATTTTTCAAACATAAACTTCCATCATTAAACACTTTTTGAAAACAATACAAAGATTAAGTATTGTTAAATTTAGGATGTTACTGATATTAATACAGCATCTATCTATCTATCTATCTATCTATCTATCTATCTATCTATCTATC
>CAIGQQ010020246.1:2651698-2676614 GCA_903798035.1 Danio albolineatus | reverse complement strand
TATCTATCTATCTATCTATCTATCTATCTATCTATCTATCTATCTATTTCATGCAGTTAATTATTTATTTATTTATTTAGTCAAACAAATATCGTGTACTATTCTAAAAAAACACTTTTTTGTACATTTTTCTGTTACACATGGCATCATTACTTCAATCATGTCATTTTAGCATCATTACATTACAGTTTTCAGTAGGGCTGTGCAATATTGGACAAAATAATCACATTGCAATTTTCGGAACGAATATTGCGATTGCGATTTTATTTGCGATTTTTGCAACTGTTTTAGCTTTTCCAGACAAGCTACATACACACATTCTAAATGTATTCAGTGCACAAGAAGTGCAGAACAAGACATTTCACAATGAAATAACAGAGTATTAAGTTTAATAAATAAAACTGTAGTAAATTTGTCTTTAAATCAGACAACATAAAATAAATGAAGATGAACTAACCTCAGCTCTAGTTAAACACATACTGTACACAGTAGTACTAACTGCTTGATCAACAAAACTGTAATAAATTGTCTTAAAAACAGACATCATGAAAAAATAAAGATGAACTAACCTCAGTTCCAGTCAGAACTATAAATAAAAACTAACGTAAATCAAAACCACTTATTCGGTGCGCGGAGTGAGCTCTGATTGGTTAACATCTTTCTCCCGCTCAGCTTAGCTGTAATTGCCCAGTGTGCTGCGTCAGCTCTGATTGGTTAACATATTAAAATAATGCGCACAAGAACGTGAACAAAAATCTAAATAAATTAATAGATAAAATTGCAGCCTTACGCAGTTTAGAAATTGCATGTGCTTAAATCGCGTTTTTTTGCGATTGCGATTAATGCACAGCCCTACTTTTCAGTATCAATTGATCCTTTAGAAATGAGTTTAAGTTCATTTAAGTTCATTTGCTAGTCAAAAACATTTATTTTAATTACCAATGTTTAATCAGGTCATATTTTTGACTCACAGTGATAAACACAAACATCAAAAGACATTGATTTAAAATTGTTATTTCTTTCTAACTTAATAAGCGTCTTAAATTTGAACACAATTAATGCATTAAAAACATTATTAAGCTTAAACTTGAACAGCTTAAAAACATTAAAGTCTGTATGAGTTCAAAATGTACAATGTTTATTTAGCTAGTGCACATTGTTAATCATTAGGAGAACAATTAATCTCAGTTTATCCACTGAAAAAATTTGTTTTGGTAATCTTCAATCTGAATTGGATGATTTGCTTTTGCGTTTGGAAGGGCGGTGTTTGTTACCGTCAGTTTGATGCTTTAGCCACAATATTCTAAACCACAGCGCTTTTAGCATTAGTTTATAACCAGACAATAATGTACAAAGAGAAAGCTCCGCCCCTTCTCAATATTCAATTCCTCTTATGTGTGAACATACCTGGCAATAATAAAGCTTTCTGATGCTGATTCTTTCTGATTCAGATTTTATCACTATTTCAAGACATCAAACCTCCTGTCATTTTTGTAAATAAACGTTAAGCTAAAAATGATGACTTAACGTAAACATGTCTGCACAGCTTACCTTCTTTCCCCTTGCTGAAAGTCCTGAATCTCCCCCGATTCGACCTTTAATGTTCAGATCACTCTCTCCATGCCGGCACAAGTAAATGGATCGCGGCGTGATGTGGATATTCATGAGGTAGTAAACTATTCGGCTCTGTATGTGGTCCTGAACCCGGTTCACCAGGTACCTTCGACCCACATCAATAATCTTTATGAAGGAAAGATCCCTGAACACACGAGCACAAACACACACACACACATACACACACACACACACACACACACACACAAGATTATATTTATTCATGAAATTTAGTGCGGGGCAAAGGTTACTCACAATTAATCACATCCAAAATAAAAGTCTGTTTTGACATATTATATGTGTGTGTATTATATCTATATCTATTATTATGCATATGTGATACACACACATACATAGAAATAAAACTATACAAAACCATTTGGTTACATAGATATAAAAATTTATAAATAATTTGTATCATTCATTCATTCATTTTCTTTTCGGCTTAGTCCCTTTATTAATCTGGGGTCGCCACAGCGGAATGAACTGCCAACTTATCCAGCATATGTTTTACGCAGCGGATGCCCTTACAGCTGCAACCTATCTCTGGGAAAATAATTTGTATCATATATACATATATATTTTATATCTAAATAAAAAATATATAAATGTGTGTATTAATATATACATAATAAATATACACAGTACACACACTCAAATTATGCTTATACAATCTTTTATTTTGAATGCGATTAAATCACAATTAATTTTTTATATTAAGCACTAATAAAATTCAAGATTCAGATCACATGATATTTACCTGTCCAGTTCCTCATCCAGGGGTTGGTAGGAGTTCTCATAACATTTTATCCTCTTCATAAAGTCTGCGACGGCCTCTTCTGTGTTACAGTGTGTGTAGTCTGGACTGCCCAGCTTCACTTGCTGAACACCAAAACCACACATTTAGACAAAATACAGAGTGAGATAAAGATATTGAAGAGGTCTCTGTGACTTACCACAATGTTCTCAGCGATAACGTCAGGGTCTTCACACACAGACTCTACAAAGAACACCTGAAGGATGAGAGGAAGAGTGTTTTAAAGCAGCTGAAATGAGAAACACATTAGAATACAAGTTTTAGATGAAATATCTCATATTAAGCACCTTGAAACCGTTCTGCTCTGCAAATCTGATGATTGTGTCTCTTCTTTCTCTTGTCGTGTTTGTGGCATCAAAAACCTAAGGATTAAGTAAAAAAAAAATCAGGATAAATATGTGAAATAAAATGTTATTATAAACTATTGCATTTTCTGGAATATAAAAGTTGCTGTCTTTATCATCTGAAACATAGTGCAGTTACTATTAAGCGAACAAAACATGCACAGTGCATTTTTTTTTTATTTTTAAAATTTAAATTTAAGCAATTTTAAAAGTTTTTTCATATAAAGAACTGCAATGTGTTTTCAGGGGCCACAAGTATTAGGGTGCTTTCACACCTAGACTTTTGTTTCAGAATCTGTCTCGTTTACCCAGTTAGCGTGGTTCGTTTGGCATATGTAAATCCAGCAATCGCGCTCAGATCCGCGCCAAATCAATCTGTCTGAGATCGCCTGAATGAGGTGATCTCAGCTCGATTGAAACAAACTCTGAAGCGGATCGATTGTCGTGAGAAAGCAAAACGATCCAACGAGCCCGGCTATATCACAGTGTATTATAGATATATAATAGACATATATACGGCTATATGAAGAGAGAATTATGAGTAGGGCGAGGATGTCATTCCTACCGGTAAATGTGTGTTTCATGTCAAATACGAAAGTGAAAGCATGTTAACTCTTAACGAGAGCTGTTTATCCATTAGGAGAACTGACCGAACTGCAGTCTTGGTTTATCTGTTATTTCTCTCTATAATGTCAAGCCTATAATGCATAATTCTAGCCAAGAGCTATGTATGAAAAAGCCTCCTACCTCCTACCATACCTGATGCTCATTGCCATAAATTAAAATAAGGACGCATGACAGCTGAGCGGTACTCTGCAAAACAAACCGTGAAACACTGACCCAATGTGAGGAGAGTTTCCTTGCACGTGACTTGTTTTAGCTGTTTTGGACATTTTGAAAAGAACATTTTGAAAGAACTTTCTTATAATGGTAAACAATGCAATTTTTTACCTAATGCAAATTATGACTTATTTCCTCAGATAAGAGACACTAACTGGGTTTCCATCACCACATGTGTTTTTTTTTTGAAAGTATAGCATGAGAATCGAATGATGGAAATGCCAAATTTTAAATAAAAATCCCTTAATTTGCATAAAGAATTTACACTCGCTTGAGGTGGTTTTGAAAAAGCGTTAATGATGGAACATCCGAAGTAGCAAACATTACACCCACCCACGTGACCAATCAGCTGTCTCCACTATGCTTATCTTGTTTACTTTTGGTAACTAGGTTACTAGTCAGTCAGCCGCTCTAATATCATGATGAAAAACTAATTATACACTAATTATATACTAAGAATTATATTTTCTTTTTTTTTGCAAACTTTAAAAAGATTCACTCCACTTTAAGATGAAAAGACAGCTGTTGTACTGGGCTTTCTCTATTTGTTGTCAATGGCATATATTTTTTTTAATGATGTTTTTCTTACCGCCACCTGTCCACCTTCATCTGTGAGGAACTGCCGTACATCATTGAGAGCTGCTAGTGCACACTGCCTAAAAAAGATAAGCCATCATAAAGCATTTTTATACCAGTAACTTTTCTTCTTCTTTTTCATTTTTATTGCATTCATTTCAACATTCACTTAAAGGTGCCTCGCATATGGAGAATGAAGTCACATGCATTGCTCAGGTGTGAGTTTTCACAGACTTCAACAGAGTGTAAAACTCCTGATGGTTCTGAGGGTCTCGTCTATCAAATCTGATCTTTATTTTGTATTTTCTATTGGATTCAAGTCAGGTGATGGGCTGGGCCATTCTACAGCTTGATTTTCTTTCTCTGAAAGCATTTGAGAGTTTCCTTGGCTGTGTTTTAAATCGTTGTTTTGCTGAAATGTCCACCCTGGTTTCATCTTCATCATCCTGATAATGTAAATGTTGGACTGAAGCAGCTGATATTAATTTACAATGAGGAAGATTTCAACTGAGAGATTTCAGCTGCTGTCTTGGCTTTCACTGCCTTTCTACACCTCCCTTTCTTCATGTGTTCAATACTTTTTTTCTGTGTAATTTTATTTTATTAAGCATAATTTGTAAACTAATAAATGTTGTTTTCTTTGCATACATGGATTTCTTTGGTTGCTTTCAACATCATCAAATTTTTAGGTCAACAGCACCTTTACAATTATGTTTTCTGAGAAAAATGGTGACGTGTTGAATGCTTATTTTCCCCACAGTACAAAACAATCAAACATTCCGACAATATATTATGAAACAACCATAATCGTAAAACAGCCTAAATAAAACATATAAAAATTAAAGTAGAATTATTTATATCATCCTAGTACAGGTTTGTAGCTCAACAGCTAATCCAGTTGTGCGTTTATCTCTAAGCTTTCAGTTTTCTAAGCTTTCTAAGCTTTCAGTTCTGTTTGTAGTTTTTTTAAATACTTTCTTCCTCCTTATAAATAAAGAAATAAATATTCTGTCATCATTTACTCACCCTGCTAGATAAAATGTTGAGCAAGTAAACTCAATGGGGGTCGTGCTCTCAAAGCATTTACGAATATTTAAACATTTACAGAATAACAGTAGCTAATTTTCATGACTACCACTGACAAAACGCTTGTCTTACTTCCTGATTTTGAGCCCCTCTTCATTGTCTGGTCGAAAGAACTCAAAGGATTTGTAGATCTTTACACATTCACGCCTGTATTGGCCAACGTTAAACTCTGCGGAAGTAAAAAAGAAAAAAAAAACTACTTCAGGAAGAGCAAAACCACATGTGGAAAAGCGCAACCTTGGCCCAGCATTTCACAAATCTGCACTTTGTAAACTCAATCCAAACCTTTCGTAGGAACATCAATCCAGTTGAGGTAGCGTGTCAGTTTTTTGGAGATGTAGGTCTTTCCTCTGGCAGGTAGACCGACGGTTACTATAAGCGTGGGGCAGTTGGTCATGCATACTGGAAGAAACAAAAAACAGTAGTGCACAAAACACTTGAATCTTTGCATATAAGCTGAGCTGTCGATTATCACACCTTATTGTGCAGAGAACAGGAATGATTTGATCTTTGTGCAGTTCTGGTGGCATTTTTATTGCTTTAATCAAATGTTTGAGTTGTTATTGTAGAGCATGAGTCGCTTCGGTATCGCCACATCAAATTGCATAATATCATATCTATGTCTATATAGTTGTGTAATTAAATATGGGTGAAAATGTTATATTGCTATCGGTTTGTACATTTCAAAACTGTGTACTGTATTTTAAAAAAGTCACAAATATTAGCCTATGAGACAATAAATGATAAAGTAGTGACTTGTAGTTTAAGTTTCTTACAACAAAAAAATAAATAAAAAAATTGTAATTATTTAAATGTAAAATGTATTTAAATTTTCAGACCTTAAATATGTACACACACATATACACACACACACACACACATGTACGTATGTATGTATGTATGTATGCATGTAATATATATGTGTCTGTGTGTGTGTTATACATATTTTCCCCAAACTTTAAGGTCTGAGATATTGTCATTTTCTAAAGAAAAAATCTCTAAATCATAATATTCTTACTTGACGACAAATTACTGGTAGTCATAAATTGATAAAAAATATATATATACAGACATTTTACTTAAAATTGTGTATTTGTCTATGGAAAACCTTGAGAACTGATAATAACCAATAACACACACACACACATACATGCATACACACAGTAATATAAAGTAATATCTTAAGTATAGTGTATCAATGTGCTGTTATTACAACATTATTACACAATACTGCAAATATGTACTATTTAATCTCCAACTATTTACGATTTATTATCTCTATTTAGTTTATTCGTTTACGTGTCTATCACTAGCGAGTCAAGTACTGTGCAACAATTTATATAGTAAAAAACGAACGTTATACACCACATTTTTATTACAATAATACACATACTGTAAAACACATAACTCGTAATCTTCTTAAATCTTATGTAATGCTATTAAAAATTAAATAAAAACACATGTAAACGTACTCAAACAAAAAAACTCCCGATTTCTTCACGTCCAGCTGTAAACATAATATTAAATAGTCTGTCATATTATGAGTATTGCATCAGAATAAACCCTTAACCCAAATCTGCCTCCAGCATCTCCTCCTTTCATTCATGCTCACCCTTTTTCTGACTAATGTGCCTGTCAGGAAGGCCGTTTCTGGAGGATGGCACCCATATTTTCTTTAAGGGATTCTGGGTGAGCTCTCGGGTCAGACTATTGCCGCATTTCTCCGTGTTGTTCTCTATTAAACTCATTATATCCGCCGTCTCTACACTCGAGCGTCCATAACCATCAGTGCGCACTAAAGACAGCGTTGAGGAACGGCATGAGACTGGTAGGGAAAAGGTCTACCGTAATGGCAAGCACAAATGCGCAAAACAAAATATTTACCGTAAAGAATGGTGTGTTTACATTGTGGTAACTAGCACATATTTAAAGAATTCTTTACATACGTGGCTTAGCTGCTTGGTTTATATTAAGAGTCTGAAACTTGACATTGATAAAACTGATATTTGTACAATTTTAAAGTTAGCTGTTATTAAAGTTTGTGTCAATGTTCTGTTCACCAGACGTGAAGAACGCTGCGTGGTCACCTGATATCTGTTACTTTTCTCAGCGCTGCTGTTGACTGACTAATCACAGCCTTTGTGGTTGGCTGCTTGCACCATATTATTTTGGAGTAGAATTAAGTTATAATAATTTCTACTCTACACTGTAAAAAATGCAGGGTCAGACAAAATTCCTTCATGCTGTCCTTACACAAATTGATTAAGTTAACTGAAGTGTTTTTACAAATGCAAGAAGATTTAATATAAAAAATAAGTTAATAATAACCCAATATAAATGTGTCCAGTTATCAAAATTAAATGTGCTTTTGACCAGCATCAGTGTCTTTTTATGTTAATAAAATCAGTATTTATGTTAATAATATTATTATAATGAAAACTTTAATCTCACTGTAAAGTCTGGTACATTAAATAAAAGATAAATGCTTTTCATTTTTTTTTAATTAACAGTTTATTACAGTGTTCACTACTATTCAGAGACTTAAAATTATTAAAATGTCCAATTTGTTGCAGATGATATTATTCATGTCCAGAAAATAAGATGAAATCTTATAGGCTTGTAATGTAAACCAATCCGATTTTATGATATAGAGCAGGAGTGCTCAACCCTGCTCCTGGAGATCTACCTTCCTGCAGAATTCAGCTCCAACCCTGATCAAACACACCTGAACCAAGTAAACAGGACCTGAACAGCCCTTGATCATTACAGGCAGGCGTGCTTAATATGAGTTGCAACTGAAATCTGCAGGAAGGTAGATCTCCTGGAACAGGGTTAAGCACCCCTGATATAAACGGCCCTGGGAGTAAGTATTTATTGGGGCCATAAGTGGCCTACCGTTTTTGAGGGATGTAAAAAAAAAAACAATGGTCCCAAAGTATTTCCTGTTTTACATTTTAAATTTCTACAGCTTCCAAGACTCCAAAGCCACATATTGATAAATAATGTTCATTCATTGATTTTCTTTTTGACTTAGTCCCTTTATTAATCAGGGGTCGCCACAATGGAATGAACCGCCAACTTATCCAGCATGTGTTTTACGCAGCGGATGTCCTACCGGCCACAACCCAACACTAGGAAACACCCATATACTGTTGTATTCACACATACACTAGGGCCAATTTAGCTTATTCAATTCACCTATTTCACATGGGGGAAATCGGAGCACCCGGAAGAAACCCACGCCAATACGGGGAGAACATGCAAACTCAACACAGAAATGCCAACTGACCCAGCCGGGGCTCAGACCAGCAACCTTCTTGCTGTGAGGCGATTGTGCTACCCACTGTGCCACCATGACGCCCATAAAATAATGTTATATTATGTAAATAATAGCTTAATAATACAGTTATGAAATAGTTTGATAACAAGCAGAAAATGGTCATGGGCCAGTGACATGACCACAATGAAATGGTCTATTGGGTAAATCCACCCCTGATTGTTTTTATAGTTATGGATCTTGGAGTGAATTGAATTATTTTATTATTATTTTATCAGATAAAATACTGATAAATAATTGTATTTATTGCACTATAACACAAATACAATAAGGCAAAATTTGACTGATAATTTTTATCTACATTTACAGAACAGAGCACAAATAATAGTCAAATCACTGAGATAATAATAAAAATAAATACGATTTCAAACATAGAATAGACATAGCCCCCCCCCCGAAAAAAAAAAAAATTACACTACCGGGTCTTCTATTAGCTTATTTCTTTTCAATAATCAAAACAGGCTTCTTCACAATTTTGATTTTACCAACTTTAAAGATCTACAGTATAACCAAAATTCCTTTTGGAAACACAAAACAGTGGTTTTGTTTTAAGTCACTTGCATTTATGAATATAAAATGTCTCCAATATTATAATATAGTTCAAAACACATTGAATATTAACATATTCCCCTAATAAACCAAAGAAAATATCTTGAGACTTGAGAAACTTTTAACCACTGATCGAATCAGACCAGAAGGACCTGCTTTGAATATAAGCAGTCAAAAATATAAATGTGCAGTCATTTCAATGTCAACATCACAGAATGAACAATTATTGTGATCAACATCAAATCTAGAATCTCTGAAGATGGTTAAATATCATTGAATATTTCAAAAGTGCACTTCTTTAGCTTTGGGAGGTATGGGCCCACACTGAATCTGTGCGTGCAGAAATCTGAAGATTTCCGCAGATTTTTAGCCCATCGTTGAGTCTATTTATTTAATTGTGTAAATGTGAGTAAATTCATGTTTATTTAGTTTTTAATTAATTTCAGTATTGACTAATATGAAAGTGTTTGTTTGATTTATTTACAATACAGTTTGTAAAGTAATATATGATAGACTTGCTTTGTTTACCAAATAGGTGGATCTAGATGGATTTGCATTGTAAACGTTAAATAAAAGTTAAAAAGCTGTCATTTTTTATCTCAAAGTTTTTAGTCACGATACTCTCAAAATAATTTTGCACAAATTCACAGATTTTTTTTTACAAAGTTCTCAGCAGAAACAGCAAAAAATATCCGCAGATTCTGTCAGGCCCAAGTTATGAGGAAGGAAAGTTCTTGGATAATAGAGATCATGAAAAAAAAAATTCACATTATTTCTACTAGCTTGTATTGGAAATTTATCATGGGTTAATATTGATCTTATTATTTTATTAAGTATTTCACTCCGAATAAAATCTTGTCCATTTATCTCACAGCAGGTTTTATAGGGTTCGGTAACTCATTTTATCCAAACTGCTAATTCCAGCGCCCTCGTGTGGTACATGGACATAATTTTTATTTAAATAATTTATTGTTCATTTAAAAAAATTAATTTCACGAGCATATCTGAGCCTTATATTCACTAACTGATTGAAATGCACAAATGCAGACGTTCAATCAACAGGGTTACACTGGTTACTGGCATTTTAAAATTTAAAATCTAGAATCTCTGAAGATGGTTAAATATCTTTGAATATTTAAAAAGTGCACTTCTTTAGCTTTGGGAGGTATGGGCCCACACTGAATCTGCGCGTGCAGAAATCTGAAGATTTCCGCACATTTTTAGCCCATCGTTGAGTCTATTTGTGTAAATGTGAGTAAATTCATGTTTATTCAGTTTTTAATAAATTTCAGTAAAATTATTGACTAATATGAAAGTGTTTGTTTGATTTATTTACGCTACAGTTTGTAAAGTAATATATGATAGACTTGCTTTGTTTACCAAATAAGTGGATCTAGATGGATTTGCAATGTAAACATTAAATAAAAGTTAAAAAGCTGTCATTTGTTATCTCAAAGTTTTCAGTCACGATACTCCCAAAATAATTCTGCATAAATTCACAGATTTTTTTTTACAAAGTTCTCAGCAAAAACAGCAAAAAATATCAGCAGATTCTGTCAGGCCCTAGTTATGGGGAAGGAAAGTTCTTGGATAATAGAGATCATGGAAAAAATTAAAAACACATTAGTTCTACTGCTTGTATTGGAAATTTATCATGGGTTAATATTGATCTTATTATTTTATTAAGTATTTCACTACGAATAAAATCTTGTCCATTTATCTTACAGCAGGTTTTATAGGGTTCAGTAACTTATTTTATCCAAACTGCTAATTCCAGCGCCCTCGTGTGGTACATGGACATAATTTTTATTTAAATAATTTATTATTCATTTAAAAAAATTAATTTCACGAGCATATCTGAGCCTTATATTCACTAACTGATTGAAATGTACAGATTCAGACGTTCAATCAACAGGCTCCACTGGTTATTGGCATTTTCAATGTCTCTGCAGGCTGGAGGGCAAGATGTAACTTGAATAGTCTGATTTCACCAGATATGCAACTAGAAATCGCGGTCTATCAAGTCAAACGTGTTCTCTTCACAACATTACAACATAAAAAGCATGTTTGTAACATCTACGGCCAAATAAAACCCCAAAAACGTGAATTAGGTCAAAGTTCACGTTCAAAATATTCAGTTTAAAAGCTTACAGACGCAACCTAAATCCACAACATGAACGCTCTGCATTCGAAATAACAACACTATTGCAGACAGGTACATTTTAAGACTAAAAATAATGCCAGAAGCTTTAAATTATTATATTTTTGGAAGTGAGAGCAGCTAAAGACCTGATGATATACATAAACTGTCCACTAGGTGGCAAGACGGAGCCATATTCATGGCTGCAGACCCCAATGGATTATGGGTAGGGGATTTGACTTGAGCTGTCTGCAACTGTGCATAGCTTGATAATAACAATGATTTGTGGGAAGCATGCACTTATATCAGTGCACAATTACCATATAAACAGAAAACAGGCTAGCTTTGAATAAAACTACGAGGCAATTTTACATCTGCACAACATTCTACTACCAAAACACATGCACATGTATGTAGTAACAATATTCAAACGCTTCAAGTGAATTTCCTTATTAAATAATAACACTCAAGTCTTGCAACAGATTCTGTGTGTGCATGAGGAACTAGTACAACCTCAACAATCACACATTTACTCCCAATTCGAGTCGTCAAAATATGAATCATAATTCTCAGTCAGCAAATCAGACATCATAAATCAGCATTAAGATGTCCAAAACTAGATCTGCTGAACAAGCAAATGTGGGTGTGGAGTGTTTGTTTAACTCACTGTAAAATCATAATACTAACAAATACATGTTCTCTCAAAACAATCTGTCAGATCTCTGAAATATGATTTCCTTAGGATTAATTCCAGAGTGTGCTTGTTTAGTAACTCTCATTCTCACCCCAATGTATTAAAAAGATAGTATTTTGCCAAAAATACTTCTTCATTTACTCTTCCTCATGGGGTTTCATGCATCTGTTGAACACAAAAGAAGATATTTTGAAGAATGCGGATTGCTGCAACCCATCAACATCCACAGTTAATAGAATTAAGTACTATGGAAGTCAATGGGTGCCAGAAACCAGCATTTTTCAAAATATCTTCTTTCGTGTTTAACAGAAGAAAGAAATTCATATAGATTTATGACAATGGTGAGTAAATAAAGGCAGAGTTGTCATTCTGGGTGAACTATCCCTTTAAATGACATTTTTAAACAACTACAACCATATTATTCACAATAACAACCTCCTTATTTTACAAATCTGCAAGAAAAGCAGCAGCAGATGCGTTCTTTATATATCACATAACCTTCTCTTTTTCTGTCTTCTCTCTAGGTCACTAGTACTCTATTTTTACCACCACACAGGCTGCATTTTACCTTCACGCAAGTCAGTAAACCAACAAACATGGCCATGATTTGACCTCAACTCCTCCACACTCCTGAGCAGCATGACTAACATGCTCAAGAAAAATTTACTGACATTAAGAAATGACACAAAATCCTTTACAACATCACGAAAAAATCATGTAACACCTCAGTGCGTTTCAGTGAATGCAGCACATGACCCAAACACTCTCTGGTTATCTCCATTCATTCAATTGCAATGCCCACAACGCGACGTCATATTTATATTTAGACCACACGCATGTTTTACAGCAATGTACGACCATAGGTTATGGGAGTATATCATTAACAAACCGCAGATATAATGCTACTGCTCTATTAAATGGCTCGTGAACTGCTGAGTTCAACGCACACGCGCCTACGTGACAGAGTCTTGTTTACTTCTTCCTCCTCGCGCACACAATACCAGCTGCTTCCGCCAAAAAAACAGCCATAACCTCAAGCTCCTTACCCCTCTTATCCAGATTCTGCGTGATTTTGGACCGGCCAGCACCCCTCATTGTCCGCGTTTTGTGTGTTAGTGCTTTATTTTGATGCTCGAGCCTTGAGGTATAAAGGAGAAGTATGTGAAAACACGAGCACACACGCCCACTGATTGACAGGCGGCCAAGCCAATCGCTGCGTGGCAGAGGCGCGCGGACACGCCCATCCTACGTTATAAGGAATCAGGGCAAAGTTTGTGTTGATACTGTTGCGCAGTGTTATGCAATGTTTTAGGGGAATGGCATCAATTAATGAATACATGCACTCGATTCTTTGTTTGTAAATTGAAAGAAGATGACAGGATTTATTGAACACACCCAAAAATGATTTAGTATGACAGTAATTCAGTATTTTATTATCTAAAATTACAAGATGATGCAGAAAAATGCGGAGTAATAATAATAGTTATATATATTCTATTATATTTTATTGTAATTATTATTACTCTGCATTTTTTGTTTACTTTTAGAATTATTAATTTGTCTCATATTTCTTTTGACAAAAAAAATTGGGGATTATAAAAGCCCCATCATTGCTTTATGATTCATAAGAAAGAACTACGCTTGCGGGTCACTTTATTAGGTACACCTGTCCAACTGCAAATTTCTAATCAGCCGATCACATGGCAGCAACTCAATGCATTTAGGCATGTAGACATGGTCAAGACGATCTGCTGCAGTTCACACCGAGCATCAGAATGGGGAAGAAAGATAATTTAGGTGACTTTGAACGTGACATGGTTGTTGGTGCCAGACGGGCTGGTCTGAGTATTTCAGAAACTGCTGATCTACTGGGATTTTAACGCACAACCATCTCTAGGGTTTACAGAGAATGGTCTGAATAAGAGAAAATATCCAGTGAGCTGCAGTTCTGTGGGCGCTAATGCTTTGTTGATGCCAGAGGTCAGAGGTGAATGGCCAGACTGGTTCGAGCTCATAGAAAGGCAACAGTAACTCAAATAACCACTCGTTACAACCAAGGTATGCAGAAGAGCATCTCTGAACACACTACATGTCGAAACTTGAGGCGGATGGGCTACAGCAGCAGAAGACCACACTGGGTGCCACTTCTGTCAGCTGAGAACAGGAAACTGAGGCTACAATCACACAGCCTCACCAAAATTGGACAATAGAAGATTTCAAGAAAATGTTGTCTGGTCTGATGAGTCTTGATTTCAGCTGCGACATTTAGATGGTAGGGTCAGAATTTGGTGTCAACAACATGAAAGCATGGATCCATCCTGCCTTGTATCAACGGTTCAGGCTGGTGGTGGTGGTGTACTGGTGTGGGGGATGTTTTCTTGGCATGCTTTGAGCCCATTCGTACCATCTGAGCGTTGTGTTAACGCCTAAGGCTACCTGAGTATTGTTGCTGACCATGTCTATCCCTTTATGACCACAGCGTACCCACCTTCTAATAGCTACCCTAGTAGCAAAGAATTCTGTCCCAGATTTGGCATGAATCTGGCAGAGCAGGCATTCATCCGGCACTGGCATACAGCATGTGGGCCAAACATGGCCCTGGTTTGGCAGAGGTGGCACCGTCTTTAAGGCGGCACACAATACTTGGGCCAGATGTAAAATGTAGTATTTGGGCCAGATGTTATTAACTGATATGTGGGCCATGTAAGTTTGGCCAGTTTGACCCACATTAAAAAATTTGTTTTTTATTTTCAAGAAAAGAAAAAATAAATTTTACCAATCAGGTCACTTTGAGAGAAAGCACGGCCATAGCATGCCTAAAGTGCAATGATTCATGGGTTTATCAATTTCCTTGCTGTAGTAACACACCAACATATCTGGCCCAGTTCAGGCCCAATTATGGGTGATTAACTTGGCTGAGTCTTGGCCCAGATATGGTCCATGTTTGGCCCTTGTCTGGAAGCTAGACTTGGTCCAGTCAGGTACCGTAATTCACTGCGGCATGTGGGCCAAGCAAAAGCTGATTGTGTGGGCCAGAGCTGGTCCAGAGATATTTTGCTATGTGGGTACTTTCCAGCAGGATAACGCGCCATATCATAAAGCGTGAATCATCTCAGACTGGTTTCTTGAACATGACAATGAGTTCACTGTACTCAAATGACCTCCACAATCACCAGACCTCAATCCAATAGAGCACCTTTGGGATGTGATGGAACGGGAGATTCACATCATGTCTGTGCAGCCGACAAATCTGCAGCAACTGCGTTATGCTATCATGCCAATATGGACCAAAATCTCTGAGGAATATTTCCAGTACCTTGTTGAATCTATGCCATGAAGGATTAAGGCAGTTCTGAGGGCAGAAGTGGGTCCAACCTGGTACTAGTAAGGTGTACCAAATAAAGTGGCCGGTGAGTGTATATCTAAATATGAAAGTGCTACTTTTTATTCTTTAACAAAATTGCTATCTTCATCAGATTGTAATGTGTCTATGAAGGTCGTTGTAGGTTTATTGCAGATATTATGAGAAAATAAATTTCACTGCCTTTAGATGGTTGAGTATAATCTACTTTAATAAGGCCAGCGTGTCAAACTAATGCAGGAGAGGTGTTTTAATTGCACGCTGTCTCTCAGGAATCTCAATCAGCTACATTAGGAACATCTTGACCTGCTGGATGCTGCAGTGCTTCTGCATTCAAAAACATATTTAGCCTGTGCAGTGGAACATGTCCCTCACGTAGACACACACAGCTCATAGTAAAGCCACAGTAAAGACAGACGGAGCTGTGGACAAAGGCCAAGTCAGCACAAAGGTCATACGGTCTGTGCTGGGCGATTTAAAAACTGCTTGACTTGGAGTCAGTGGGTGTAACATTGTTGTTAATTGTCACTAGTGCTTTTTTGTAAGCTGCAGAAAAGACAAGGGTGATGTGAGTTGTGAGCTTTTGCCCAAGGGTGCATTTCCCAGACTTGTTAGTTAACATGGTCAGAAGTTTTGTCATTACCAACATAGTTGACCGATTTGGTGTCTCCCAAATTTTTTATAGTCAGCTTTTAGGAGCTGTCATGACGTACAGACTTAAAAAGCACAGGTCATCTTCATTCTTTACTTACCTTTCACTTGCGCAAAACCTGTTTGAGATTTTTGACACAAAATAACTTAATTTGGGGGTGTCACGGTGGCGCAGTGGATAGCACAATCGCCTCACAGCAAGAAGGTCACTGGTTCGAGCCTCGGCTGGGTCAGTTGGCATTTCTGTGTGGAGTTTGCATGTTCTCCTCGTTCTAACGTGTGTTTCCTCTGGGTGCTCCGGTTTCCCCCACAGTCCAAAGACATGAGCTATAGGTGAATTGGGTAGGCTAAATTGTATGTTTGTGAATGAGTGTTTGTGGATGTTTCCCAGTGATGGGTTGCAGCTGGAAGGGCATCCACTGCATAAAAACATATGCTGGATAAGTTGGCGGTTCATTCCACTGTGGCAATGAGGAAACAAAACCTGCAAAAACAATAAATAAATACAAAATAGTAAGTAAATCCACAAATTCCTGCATAAGTAAATCTATAAATAATTCAATAAATTACACGAATGTTGCGGGAATAAGAAAATGCTAAACTGAAAGTTTATTGCTCCCTGCTTTCAAATGTTTATTCATTCTTGAACGTAGTGACGTATTTACTTTTCCTCAGGTCAACATGCTAATGAGAGAGTGTCTGTTAATCATCAGAAGATGCCAAATTGTTCTAACGATCAGCCAATGATGGCACAAAGACCGCCGTCTGATGATTGACAGACACCCTCTCATTAGCATGTTGACCTGAGGAAAAGTAAATACGTCACTACGTTCAAGAATGAATAAACATTTGAAAGGAGGAAAACAATAAACTTTCAGTTGAGCACTTTCTTATTCCCCCAACATTCGTGTAATTTATTCAATTATTTACCTGTCTGCACTATTTATTATTTATATATTTATTTATGCAGGAATTTATGGATTTATTTACTCATTTATTTATTTACTTACTCATTTATTTATTTATTGTTTTTGCAGGTGGGCGTCACGGTGGCGCAGTGAGTAGCACGTTCACCTCACAGCAAGAAGGTCGCTGGTTCAAGCCCCGGCTGGGTCAGTTTGCATTTCTGTGTGGAGTTTGCATGTTCAGCCTGTGTTCGCGTGGGTTTCCTGGTGCTCCGGTTTCCCCCAAAGTCCAAAGACATGCACTATAGGTGGCTTAAATAACATTGGCCGTAATGTATGTGTGTGAATGAGAGTGTATGGGTGTTTCCCAGTAATGGGTTGCAGCTGGAAGGGCATCAGCTGCGTAAAACATATGCTGGATATGTAATATAGATCTTTTTATCCTCCCCCAATAGTAATTAGTACATCTTCAACTTTCTTTTTGCACATCATTCCCTCGTAGAAAACTAAAAGAGGGCCGTGGCTAAAGTTATTGACGTCAAAAGAGAAGGACCGCCACTCCAAGCAACTTTGATTGAAGTTGATTACCGAAATAAACATTTTTTTCAGTGGATTAACTTGCACGGATTAATAGTTTACCTAAAGAATAGCAATGCACGCTAGCAAAATAAACATTGTACATTTTGATTTCACATGGACTTTAATCTCGTACTCCAAAATGAACGACTGGAAACAGAAACAGTCGACTGGTTTGTTTCTCCGTCATTCATCATATCTGCAGTTGTGGAAAGAGTACTGAAAAATCCTACTCAAATAAAAGTACCATTACTTGCCCAAAAATGTAATGCAAGTAGAGTAAAAGTATCTGTAGTAAATATTACTCAAAGTATGAGTAAAAAGTAGAACATTTAAAAGTACTCAAGAGTAGTGAGTAGTGAGTATTACACTGTAGAAAAGTTGATGCGTTTACAGAATGTTGCATTTACACATCCCTGCAACATGTAGTATATTTAGGGATCTTCCTATATTCATTCGTTCCTTCCAACCTTCCTTCCATTATTTGTTTGTTCTGTCCTTCCTTCATTCATTCATTTGTTCCCTCCTTCCTTCGGTCACTCGTTCGTTTATTCAGACTTTTGTTCCTTTCTACATTAGGTCCTTTTGTTCATTCATTCGTTCCTTCCTTCCTTAATTTGTTCAGTCCTTCCTTGAATTCTTCCTTCATTCGTTTGGTCCTTCCATCTTTCCTCCCTTCATTTGTTCGCTCATTCTTTCTTTGATATTTTTGTTCCTTCCTTCATTAGGTCCTTTGTTCATTCATTCGTTTGTTTGTTTGTTTGTTCTTTTTTTCCTACCTTAGTTTGTTCAGTCCTTCCTTGAATCCTTCCTTCATTTATTTGGTTCTTTGATTCTTCCTTCCATTCCTTGTTCGGTCCTTCCTTTTATTTGGCCCTTCCTTCCATTCTTCATTCGTTCCATCTAGTGACTGTTTAAGGCTGTTTGGTGATTTCAGTCATCATACAGTCGACATCTATAATTTTCAGTGACATGCAGTCTATAAACAGTCTCTGGATCATTGCGTGTAAAGATTTTGGACATCTTCTTGGACATTTTTAATGTTTCCAAAAGGTTTGCTGATTTACAAAAGCGCCCATGTCTTGAGGTTGTTCAGTATGATGTGATTTACTTTCTATGTGTGATTTAATTGGACAGGAATCACAGGACTGATCTTTCTACTTTTGACAATGACCATAGACGAGAAATAAATAAAGTAGTGACTGCAGGTTGAAGGAAAGTAGTGGAGTAAAAGTACCGATACTGCACTAAACATGTACTCAAGTAAAAGGAAAAGTACATAATTTTAAAACTACTCAGTAAATTACAATACCTGAGAAAAACTACTCAGTTACAGTAGTTTGAGTAATCGTAATTAGTTACTTTACACCACTGCATATATGGTAGTTAAACAGCAAGTTACGTTGTCGTAGTTGGAGAATGCACTCCAGACTGGAACAAAGCAGGACATGAAATTGTGATGAGGGCATGAAATGAAGAAGGGTCGAGGAACGGGATGTAAATGTGATCTGGTGAACACACAAACACGGGTCAACTGGAGCTCGTCATCTCACCAGCAAACAGCATGATGTGTTTATATCTACTCAATCACGAAAACGCTTAAAATGTTTACAGCGTCAGGGAGGAAAATAGTTTATTGTATAATAAGTAGACAGTTGGGAGGGCTGAAAATAAACACACATCTTGTGACAGCAGATTCTGACCTTTACGTCTGTGTCCAGAACATTCTTCATGAAGGCCATGGTGATTATCAGAGCCTGCTTTACACGTCTTTCCCCCTATTCCTGGCTCTCACAGCGGACGTGCTCTAAAGCAAGAGACCCTCTCTGAGACCAGCTCTGAGTTCTTTTCAAATATAGTCAAGAAACTACATTAAAGTATATATTATGCTCGCTAAACTAACACTGTAACTTTTATGCAAATTAAAGACATTGCAGTTTTGTGTAGTAGTCTGATAATTGGGAATTTTTTTTACTCAAATACAGATGTTGAAGTGAGTTGTAAAAAAAAGCACATAAAAAAGTGTGTTGACACAAACCTATTTTAAAATATGTTTAAACAATATACCATTTACAAAAAAGGGTGCTTTAATTTTATTCATGTTTTCATAAATAAATACATTATTTCACAGTATTTCCTGTAATGTTTTTTTTCTGGAGAAAGTCTTATTTGTTTTATTTCGGCTAGAATAGAAACAGTTTTTAATTTTTAAAACCATTTTAAGGTCAATACTATTAGCCCCTTTAAGCATTTTTTTTTTTTGATGGTCTACAGAACAAACCATTATACAATGATTTGCCTAATTACACTATTTGCCTAATTAACCTAGTTAAGCCTTTAAATTGCCCCTTAAGCTGAATACTAGTATCTTGAAAAATATCTAATGCAATATTATGTAATATTTATAAAAAATATATATTATGTCATTATGGGAAAGATAAATTAAATTATTAAAGTTATTATGTTTAGCAATGTGTTGAAAAAGTCTTTCTATTAAACAGAAATTGGGAAAAAAATAAATATACAATTATAGCACACATTACAGATTATGCTGAATGCTTCCAGCATTTTCCTAAGGCTTTTTCACAGCCTACAAGATCAAAAGTCAAAGCAAAACAAAAGGCTTTTTGATAATCGTAGCATAAGCAGAATAACTGACTAAATTTAATTATTTTAAAATGATGCACACCCAGGGTGTAATAGCCACTCTGCAAAAAAAATAAACATTACATTGGTAATTATTTTCATAAAGTTCAGTGCTATTAAAACACGCTTGTGCTACTATAGTTTAATTTAGCTAACTAATGCAATAAATACACTCATTAAGGTCTCTATTTTAATGATCTAGGTACAAAGTCAAAATTGCATGGCGCAAAAGCATTAAGCACATGTCCGAATCCACATTTGCTATTTTAAGGACAGAAAAATACGGTTTGCGCCCCACTGCATGATCTAACAGCGTTGTGCTTATCCTCTTAATGAGTTATGGGTGTGTTTTGTGCATAATGTGCATTAAACCAATCAGTCTCATGTCCCATTGCCCTTAAGAGTCAGTTGCATCGCGCCATGGTGCATTTACTATTTACATGGTGGATTTTATAAGTGGAAAAATTGAACGATTGAGAAAAAAAGTTAAACAGACCATCTGCAGCGCGAGGATAAAGAAGGATTACTTTCTCTTTCTCTTTACTTTTACTCCTTTACTTTCATGGATAAGGAAACGGTGTTGTAAGCACTCTGCTGAAGACATCCATTAGCCCACATAATTAATTTCAGTTGTTAAGCCCAAAAATTTCTAAATTCAGCTCTAATTTCCAGTAAACGAATAAATGAACAATAATAACGAAGTGTGGTCGAAAAACCGAGTTAAATCCAAACACACGTCCTGTTCTTATGCCCCATATGGTGATGCATTCATCTCCAAACCAATGTGTAAGCATTTGGACCTGCATAGGCACATAACTAACGTGCTCTGCACTGGACTTTAGACCAGCTTTTAGTTGGTCAGTGGCGCAGTCTATTTCAATTCTTCAAAATAGCACCAACAATGCGCCAATGATACACCTTAACACACGTCTGTTTTAGACCAGCACACCCATGAGTCCTCAAAGTGGCGCAAATGGATTTGCTATTTAAACAATGTGGCACAAAACATGAAAATTAGGGTTGCGCTGGTCTAAAAATAGCAACAAAGTGTAGATTAAGTATATTAAATATATTTTTGAGATCACTGCATTATATATTATTATTATTATTGTTATTATTTTATACTTGTGTGCAATTTTTATTTTAATTTTTACTTTTTACCCATGTGACTGAGATGGCTCGCTCACTGAGATTATTAAAAACGAAACAATTTCAAAATAATGTTTTGAACTGTTTAGACTGCAACAGTTTTCAAGCACAGCCACTTGTTCCTCAAAGTCAAATATCAGGTGAGTAATTGTGGCAGACGAACACTAAAACCAGGGGAAAGGCCACTGTCAAGTGCTCATCTAAATATGCTCACTAGAAAGTGGATCACTATCACTCTCACTATCAGTCAGACTAATGCCTGAACCAATCCGCTGTGATAAAGTGCTATTTATAAACCGCAGTGCCTGATTGACCACACAAAAAGAGAGAGTGATTCACACTGCCTGCTTTGTGGGATCCCTTTAATGTCAGCTTTTTTAAAACTCGTGAAAACATTCCTTCTCAAAAACTACTCTGTTAGGAGTAATAATCGTCACAAACCAAAAGGTCCTGTGGGAAATGCCAGTTTTTCATCATAATGAGCTGAAAGGGTAATTAACTCTGGCTAATGCAAAATCGGGCAAGCAAAATATTAAACAGCCGAATGTTAGAGATGGTGGAAGAAGAGATCAATGCCTAACATGAGGGATTTTCAAATAGTTAAAGGCAAAGTTCACCCAAACGTCAACATTTACTCACCATTTAGTGGTTCTAAACCTGTTTGAGTTTCTGTTGAACACAAAAGAAGATATTCTAATTAATGCTAGAAACCAGTAGCCATTGACATTCATTATTGAAAAGAAATTAACATAGGCTTATTGCGAAAACGTAGCCCTATGTACATTTCTGGAGATCGCTAATTATGTAGCAAGAGGAAAGTATGGCTGCATTTCGTCTTTAAAACGAACACTACGGGGCTTACCTCCTGGACGCTGTTATCAGTTTGACCAGTAGCTCGCCATGTACATCGGCGGACGCAGAGAGGAGTTGACCACGATGACAGGGTTTGAGTCCAATGAAGAACGGTTGCAGAAAGCAGGTAAGACAAAAACAGAAGCCATAAAATAAAATAAACAAGTAAATAACAGGGTGAGAATGTGGTAAAATCTGAAAACGTGGTAAAAATTAGGTGAGGGCTTTTCTGGATTGCTTTTATAACTAGGTTGGGTTTAGGGAAGCTGTGGGAAGGTCAATCGGTGCTTTTGAAAACACGGTCGGTTGGGTTTAGGGAAGGAGAATGGTGGGTTAGTTGGTCAGTCAGTCATTCAGTCAGTCGACAGCGGCCTCTGGTGGATTTTGTGAGAACAGCAGGTGCGAATGGCACTCGTGAGAGATATTTGAGATCTCAAAAAGCATACACAGTGACCTCTGGTGGATTCGTGAAAACAAATATTGCAAAAAAACGTACCTTCCCGGGACGTATTTGGCACTCTCCAGAAATGTGTATAGTGGTACGTTTTCAGAAACGGCTGAAGCATCATTTAACATTCTTATTTGCATATTTGAGTGTCACTAGCAGATTTCCATGCTAACATCAGGTTACCATCAGGTTGTTAGAGCTGCTCATTGTGGTATTGGTAACCTAGTAACCAATAGCAAGCAATGAAAACATAATGGAGAATTTATTCAGCAAATGCGTTTCCATCTCCCATTTTTGCCCAAGTCCAAAACTACCTCAAGCGAGTGTCAAAACGTTTTTGTTCAGAGTTTTGCATTTCCATCACTCCTTTCTCATGCGATACTTAAAAATCTGCATTAATACATGGTGATGGAAACCTGAGAATGTGACGTCTTTATGTAAAGGCTCTTGCCAAAATTGAAATATGAAAGGCACATATTTTAGTTAGGACTGAAGTTTGGCAGACGTTGGTGAGTTTTGGGTTCAGGAAGTGACTCACTGCACTAAAAAAGTTCCACATTTCACAACAAAATGAATATTGTGAAACATTTCCAGCGCAGACATAAAATTTCTCCCGGAAATGTATGATTTTTGTTTTTTATTTAAAAGGGCCAATAAGAAAAGCCCAAACCAACAACAAATGAAGCTTCTGGAGTGATAAGATCAACACGTAGAGACACATCTTATACAAATACACACACATGACAAACACGGTGCGTACGAATAATAGATCAGTGCACAGAAAAGACACATTAATGAACAATGACGTACATTAAACACACACACACACACACACACACACACACACACACTGAAGAATTTTAAAGCAGCTTTTTCAGTCCTGAACTGCTGGTGGTAGAAACAAGAACTTCTGTGTACATGTGCATTTCTTGCAGTTTTTCTGAAAGCGTCTCCTCTTTTCCTTTATCCGTTCATCTTCTTCTCTGGAGAGTCTGTCTGTTTTCTCTGCATTCTTGATAGTTTTCATCTGCTCTTGGTCTTTCCGCTGTATCATTACTCTGTTTATTCTCCATCCCCGTCTCTCATTGGCTGCTGCATCCACTTCCTCCGCTTTTCTCGCCGGTCGCTGCTTTCTTGCGTCTCTTATTCAGTAACGGGTTACTAGATGCGTCCAAGTCTTTAATCTTCACCTGCTCATAATCTACACGCATGGTGGCCAATGCACTGGTCAACTCCTCCTGCAAACCAAGAGAAGAAACAAATGAGAAAATAATGTAAAGAGTATATCAAACTGGTCAAACAGATATAAATTTATCTATGTATAGTAGTCAAAAGTGGTCCAAAAATGTTTATGAAAATTATGAAAATTATAAAGCTATTGAACAACACTTTTTGTATCCACATACATATTGAACAGCAAGAAGGTCGCTGGTTTGAGCTACAGCTGGGTCAGTTGGCATTTCTGTGTGGAGTTTGTATGTTCTCCCCGTGGTTGCGTGGGTTTCCTCCGGGTGCTCCGGTTTCCCCCACAAATCCAAAGACATGAGCTATAGATGAATTGGGTAAGCTAAATTGTCCGTAGTGTATGTGTGTGAATGAGTGTATATGGATGTTTCCCAGTGATGGGTTGCGGCTAGAAGGGCATCCTGGATAAGTTGGTGGTTTATTCCACTGTGGCGACCTCAGATTAATAAAGGGACTAAGTCGAAAAGAAAATGAATGAATGAATATATAAATAGTAATTACTTATCATATGACTATATATAATATATATTAGTAAAAGTATATTAGTTATATTAGTAATATATATTATATATACTAATACTAATATTAATTATTTATAATATGACTATATTAAAATAATGAATATTTAAATACTATGTATGTTATACATATTTGTAACATATTTTATATAACAAGTGTAATAAAACTATTACTAATATACTTTTAAATAGCATATATCAGTGGTCCTCAAACTTTTTTCACCAAGTACCACCTCAGAAAAAAATTGTCTCTCTAAGTACCACCATAATAACAGTATTGAAACATTGGGATATAAAAATATGGGATACACCCCCAACAACCGTTACAAATACAGGGAGAAAAAATTGCATCAAATGAAAGAATACATAACAAACATTAGAAAATTGAAAATAAAATAAAAGGTTTAGCCTAATAAAATCACTGATCACATCTGTGTTATCGTACACATCAAAGGGTTAAAAGTGTGTTCATTTTTTTACTTAAATTATTCAGAGATTCCTCCGCGTACCACTAGAAGTAAGCCTGCGTACCACTACTGGTACACGTACCACAGTTTGCGAACCACTG
>CAIGQQ010020246.1:2587567-2651298 GCA_903798035.1 Danio albolineatus | reverse complement strand
TATATATATAAAGTACTTGTAATCTTGAAGTCTTGAATGGTTATTAATTAAGATATTTTCAATTGGATGCTTTTTTTGTTTGCATTTAATGGATACATTAAATATTCATTAATTTCATTTAAATTATAATGTAAATATTAATGTAATTAAAATAATAAAACTATATGTTTTTAAAATATTAATTATAAAATATATATAAATATATTCATTCATTTTCTTGTCGACTTAGTTCCTTTATTAATCCAGGATCGCCACAGCAGAATGAACCACCAACTTATCCAGCATGTGTTTTATGCAGCGGATGCCCTTGCAGCAGCAACCCATCACTGGGAAACGTCCATACACACTCATTCACTACGTACAACTGACCCAGCCGAGGTGATTGTGCTACCCACTGCACCACTTTTTTCTTTTAAAAAAAGGTCCTTTTCTTAATCCGGGGTCGCCACAGCAGAATGAACCACCAATTTATCCAGCATGTTTTACACAGCGGATGCCCTTCCAGCTACAACCCAGTACTGGGAAAGATGTACATAATTTTGTTTCAATATTTTACTCTATATTGAGTCATTTATTGTTTTAAACACTATGTCAATACTGCTACTACTGTGGCTCAAATGAATGGAGTGGCTCCCCCCTAAGGATACAGATGATACTACAGATATCTTTGAGAGCATGTAGCAAAAAAGGAACAGCATGGAATGAAATGGTTTTGATGTGTTACTCTGGACAGGTGCTGTAATTTCACCTCACCTTGACATCGTCCCACATCTCGCTGTCTTCAGTGAGCACTCGTGAGGTATGGAGAGGCGTCTGCGGGACCACCATGGATTGCTAAAATAAAAGAGTAAATAAGTCTCAATTTTACAGCACTTGTGTCCACATTTTCTCATGATGCTTTGTGTGAATTATGAGTGTTTTTAAAAACTAGGTTGCAATAAGGTGTCATCATTCATAGAATATTGAAAGGGAACTTGTTAGAATTAACAGATTACTTTAAAGTAGATTATTAATAACCACCAAAAAAGCCATTCCACATCAATAATACTGATGTATAATGAAAATGACTGTACTGTAGGGAATATAAAGAGTAAATAATCCAAAGGAACGAAACATGGTGAACTCAAGCTTTCTGACAACAATTTCACATTAAAAGCATAACATCAGGACAGATAAAACGAAAGTACAAAGCCAAACATACCTTCTACTCAATTTTCACTAAATATATGGTTTATTTGTAGCTCAAATTTATTATCAAAAGTAATTTGTTCCTTTTATTTGTTTATTTATTTATTTATTTATTTATTCATTCATTCATTTAGTTAGTTAGTTAGTTAGTTAGTATAGCTGTATAACCAATACAATATTTCAGCTTAAAAGCAGGTAAATTTTTCCCTGCCATTCATTTCACCTTTTTTAATAATATAGATAAAGTAACAAAACACAATGTAAAAAATAAAATAAACAAATTAAATAATAACGATAATAAAGTAATAATTTTTTTAGTAAATATAAAAATAAAAAGTAACACTTTAAAATAAGGTTCATTAGTTAATGCATTTACTAACATGAACTAATCATGAACAACTACAGCATTTATTAATTATAATTGAAAATTTACTAATGCATTATTAACATCCAAGTCCATGCTTGTTAACATTAGTTAATACATAACTGTATGAACAATAAACAACTGTATTTTCATTATTTATCATTATCTAACATGAACAAATACTGTAGTCCATGTATTGTTCATTGTTTGGTCATGTTAGAAAATGCATTAATTAACATTAACTACAGTAATGAGTCTTATTGTAAAGTGTGACCAAAATAAAAAATAAAGTAATTAAAAAATGTACTTAATTCAGGGGTCAAATATACACCTAATAATTAAACTCTTTAGCAAATAATATTAACTCTTTGTTCTTGGTCTGAAAGGGAGGTTGTGAGAGAAATCGTACTGTTTATTAATTTAGAATATACGTATCTTGCAGATTAAAGGCAGGAAGCAACTGTTTCATACAAAATCTGGACAAAGTGTCCTTACATTTTTTTTTTATCTCATTGAAGTTTCCCAAACCAGACATACAGCTCATAGTTTCATAAACAGTAATAGAAAAAGATCTATAAGCACAATAAACGTATGAACTAAAATGTATACGGTCATGTGGAAAGCACTCACATTGATCCAGGGGTGGTTCATGAACTGTTCAATGGTCATTCTTTCACTGGGGTCAGTCTTCAGGAGCTGGTGGATCAACTGTTTGGCTGCAGGAGAATATTTTAGATCAGTTGCTCTGGATCTGTGCTTTAGGCTGCTTGAGCTTTACAGCTATTGAAAAAAATCTGATCAAGGTGGATTAAGAGTGTAGTGTGAACATGCGCACAGAACTGAGAAACACAGCCAGAATACCTGATGCGTTTGTTAACTGATATGTGCAACAGTCTGTGCTGATCCGAATGTTCCGTTGCATAATGTGCATGTTTAGACTGTTCCCTGTTGCCATTACAAGTAGGTTCAAAGCACTATACTGATTGACAGTAAAATGAAATTTAGAAAACATTATTATTATTTTATTATTATTATTAGAAATAAGTGATTATTTACCCTAAATATAGGCCTAATAAAATTGATTAAAACAATAACAAAATGACAAAAACAGACAAGAATTCAAAACAGGTTATATACACACCTTTTATATTCACTCGCCGGCCACTTTATTAGGTACACCTGTCCAACTGCGCGTTAACACAAATTTCTAAGCCGAGCATCAGAATGGGAAAGAAAGATGATTGTGGACCAAGATCAATATGGACCAAAATCTCTGAGGAATATTTCCAGTACTTTGTTGAATCTATGCCACGAAGGATTAAGGCAGTTCTAAAGGCAGAAGTGGGTCCAACCCGGTACTAGTACGGTGTACCTAATAAAGTGGCCGGTCAGTGTACATAATAAATGTAAAACTAAATAACATTTTAAAATATGTTGCTTTTCTATGATTTCTTATTAACTGTGTGTGTGTCTGTGTGTGTAATAATCCATATTAAGCACAATTTTTGAGTAGACATTTTTAATAAATCAAAATTTCATTCTTAGAATGTATTTATGCATTTTATTAAAATTAGATTTATTCTAAATCTATATTTTATAATACTGATTATTAGATAAGTACAATTATATGATTATTACTTCTATATTAATTGTATATGCATATATATACATATGCATATATAATATATATACAATAATATATATACAGCAAATTATTGTATATGTATAAATCTATATTTTATGTATAAATTATGCATAAAGTTTATGCATATATGCATTTTCAGTTAAAATCTTAAAAAATCGTTTATAATTATTATTAATAATTTAATATTATATGCGATATACACTATATATAATAATACCCATATTATTGATTCGCTATTGATTCGCTACTATGTGTGTACATGACATGCAAATATGCTTTTTACAATTATATAATAAACAACATGTAAAATTATCACGTAATGTTGCATCTAGAACATCATATAACATAAAAATGTTATTAAAAACAATTATAAAAGTGCAAAAGATACATAATATTGCAAACACACACACATGATGCAATATCTACACTTTCCTCTTAACTGTAAAACAGGAACCATTTATAACTGTACATACAACCAAAAGACTCCATGCAGTCATGAATATGACAATCAAAACTAAAGTAAAAAATAAAACACTGCCCTCTGGTGGTTAACAACAAACATCGTTTAACTGGGCGCAAAATACAAACATAAACAGCAGCTCACCCTCCTCAGACACTTCAGCCCACTCTGGGTTTGGAAACTCGTACTGGCCCATGCGGATACGCCGCTTCATTCCTGGTGAAATGGCCTGTCCGGTGTTGGAGTAGAAAGGTGGAAAACCACACAACCTTCACACAACATCAAGAAGAACAGATCCGTTTCAGCTCATCTAGTAGAAGTTTAATATTATACAGCAATTTATTTAACACGTTTACTTACAGGATGTACATGATCACACCCAGAGACCACATATCACATGATTTGTCGTATTTCTCAGGGCCTAAAACCTCCGGGGCTTGAGAGGAAATAAAAAAACATCAGCGTTTGATTACATTGGCAGAGACAGTGTCTTCATTATTTATTTACGCACAGCATATACAAACAGAATGAGCTTTCTAGCTTTGTTTAACTGCAGGTTAACAAACAGCTATTCTCATATTTCTCCCGTTGATCGATTGCATTAGAAATTATAAATGTTTTTTAAAATATGAAGGTAAATAAGGTATGATTTAAAGAATTATGCACTGATTTGCATGCATTTCTACCACAAAAAATATGAACATGGGATGAAGTCTGGTTTGAAATCCTGGTTAAATTTTTCCGATTACAAAAACATCTTTGAAAAGAAGTAAATGGCTGGCTTTCTCCTCAACCACAGAATCGATATTCATGTTTGAACATATTTGGAGGTTATGCATCATTGAGAGAATATGTTTGGCAACCTTTTATTTTCGTTGTGGTTAATTTAATATATGGTGGGTAGCACAATCGCCTCACATCAAGAAAGTCACTGGTTTGAGCCTTGTTCTGCTCTGGGTGCTCTGGTTTCCCCCACAAGTCCAAAGACGTGTTCTATAGGTGATTTGGGTAAGCTAAATTGGCCCTCGTTTATGAGTGTTCATGGATGTTTTCCAGTGATGAGTTGCGGCTGGAAGGGCATCCGCTGTGTAAAACACGTGCTGGATGAGTTGGCGGTTCATTCCGCTGTGGCGACCCCGGATTAATTAAAGCTGACAAGAAAAATAATGAATTTAATATATTAATGTATGTATGTTTGTTTGTATGTATGTATGTGTATATATGTCTGCATATATGGACTGGATATAAAGTATATGTACAGTATATTTGGAATGATATGTTATTAAATGTGTATATATATATATTTTTACTGGTTATATGCTCTTAAAAAATCTATAAAAGTTAAGTATAAAAAAAAACCTTGTTTAATGATTTTACTGAAGAGATTTTTCATTCATTCGTTTTCTTTTTGGCTTTAATCCCTTTATTAATCAGGGGTCGCCCCAGCAGAATGAATCACCAACTTATCCAGCATATGTTTTACGCAGCGGATGCCCTTCCAGATGCAACCCAGTACTGGGAAACTAAAGGGATTAAAGGAATCTCAATTTTTCATTCCATAATTCTTAAAATACTGTAAAGAACTAAATGTTTTTACAATTATTTATAGCATAACATTTTAAGTACAATAAGACCTAATCCAGTATGTCTTGTTATGTTCCACGTTACAGTAGTTTTATGTGTATTTATTTTCCTCACCCTCCTCTCTCCGCTTCTCACTCCACTCTTAGGTTTCTTATTGGTTCACTTAACTGTCCATCATCATTATGACGGTGCCACTTCTACCAATCCCCAGATGAGCCATCCGATTTAAAGCTCTGACCGATCAGTGTGTCGTGTGCGCTCTGCCACGGCGTACCATTTGTGCTATATGCAATTTGTGTTTTTGGCAAGCTCCTTTAGTGATTTATCTCAGATTGACTGTGGTAATTTGAGTTTACTTGTGAAACTTCGTTGGCTTTAAGTAACCATTTTGATGGTTGTTGTGTGATTCTAAACTGAGTCGTATGATATCCTTGTCTTGTTTTAGTTAGCTTGTGTGTTTTGTTAGATTCTTTTGAGTGATTTGCCACCAGTGTAATTGTGAGTTTTTTAGATTAACTAGTTTAGATCGGTTGTCGTGTGCACTGAAGATCTCGGGTTTCATTTTGATTATTTTCTTTGTCGCCTAGCTTAGTTGTTAGATTTAAGGATTGATTTGTTTTGTTTTGTTTTGTTGTTTTTTCTGATTTAGCTTACACTCTGTTCTTGTTTAAAATGAATATCGTAAGTGTTTATTTGGTAGCACTTTATAATAACTACACGTTATAAATCATCTATTAAGCATTAGCAAATAGTGAATTCATTATTTGTTAAGCATTAACTCTGCATTAATAAACGTTTGTAAGCAGTTAATTCCTGCAGCTACAAATGCTCTATTCTTGACTTATAAGTACATTTATAATGTGCTTAATAATTGTGTTTTCATACTTTGTTAAGGATTTATTTTTCATTACTAAATTAAGTATCGCATTATTTACAAACCATTTGTATTTAAGAGTAGTTGATGGTACAAACGTTTATTAATGAAGAGTTAATGCTTAACAAATAATGAATCCACTATTTGCTAATGCTTAATAGATGATTTATAACATGTAGTTATTATAAAGTGCTACCGTTTATTTTTTGTCTTACTATTACTATCGTTATATTTTTTATGTTTAAACCATCGAGTAAACAGCTTAAAACCAGATTCTTGCCTCATCCTTGATCTGTCACTCACATCACGTTTGTCTCACTTAAATGTTACAGCATCCCTTTTAAACATCATAAACATGTAACAGTATGAACAAATCCTTTTGCGACAACCTTCAGAATACAGGTATGAATAAAACTATAAAGTTTGGTGTATCCGAAGTGGAGATTTATGGCTCAGTGCAGAAGAAAAAACTCATGTTGAGAAAACAGCCTTTAAAAATTGTATTGCAATTGAAATCTTCAAACTGCTAAAGTACAACAAAAGAGTGTATTTTGGATCGAACTGAAAAAAATGAGTGTGTAAAATGAGTCTCTCCTAACAAGAGCGTTGTGCATCTTATACTGACCTACATAATACGGCGTGTAGCAGGGCGTCTGTAAGGGGTTATGCAGTGACGTCTCTTTAGCAAAGCCAAAGTCTGTTAGTTTGAGGACTCCTGTGTCGTTTTTACTAGTGTAGAGCAGGTTCTCCGGCTGAGGAGGACAGACAGATCACATGCTTATTACATTGCCAACAATAAACTGCTTCATAAAGGGATAGATCACCAACGCAATCTAAAAGTAATGGGCTATATGCACAGCAAGTGTTTTTCAGCCACCTATAAACTTCCAGTGAAAGGTTCATGTGACTTTTTTCAATTTCATTAGTTTCCCTTTACAGCATTGATCATGTCCTTTAATTCAGATGTAATCAGTTAAATAGATTTGAGCATTTATTTAGTTGTTAAAGCGTAAAACGAGACCGTTTAAAGCTGCAGTAGGTGATTGTCTTCAGAAACGTTTTTGTTGTGCTGGTTGAAAGTCTCTTCACAGTCCAATAGTATTGATTAAAGTAAATGATCTAAATGTATTTATATTTATTTTTATATTCTGGGTAAGCCATAAGACTAAAAAATATTTATCTAATTAAATATTGTAGGGCTGACATTTCCCATAATTATGATAAGTAACCAAAACTGTCTGTCTCTTCACGCAGATCCACGTTCATGTGCACACAAGACAATCGCAGTCGCGGTTGATTGATCCTGAATCAATATTGGAGTTACTTTTGCACACTGGACGAAGGACGACACCATGTCTGAAGTATTTCTGTTATGCTGAGTTCAGACTGCATGATTTTAGCCCCGATTTTGACTCGCCGACAGGTTTTGAGAAATCGCAGACAAATGCCTGAAATCACAGGCTAATCGATGCTCGTGCACGCGAGTGACAATCACACAATATGAACTGTCAAAGACGCGATCAGAGAAAATCGCAGATGAATCGCCGATGCCTGGGAGATATTTGGCGTGCTGAATATCTGGAGCTGTCGGAGATTCAAATCATGCCGTGTGAAATGTGTTTTGACTAAAAATAACATCGGCGATGGAGGGAAAATCAGTGTAAATTTGGCTGGAGCCCTGTGTCTGTTTGACTTGTCATGTGAGCAATATCACAACCTCACCCTGTCAAAAAATAAAAAAGTTGAGGAGAAATTGCTAATTCCCTTCAAAGCCAGGTGAGCAAATATGTACATTTTCTACCCCATTAAAGGCTTCTTTCTCGTTATGTAGTTAATAACAAAAGATATACTACGTGTTTTTGGGTGTGAGACGTAGTCTGCGATTCTTCCTATTTTGAAGTCATGCAGTGTGAAACTCCCTGTCGCTGATCCATCTTGCAGTGTAAACAAAGCAGCGACAAAACTCCAGCCCAGATAGTCATGCAGTGTGAAAACATCTGTGACACGACTACTTTGAAAATCCTGCAGTCTGAACTCGGCATTAGACAGGTAATGTTCTGTTTTAAAACTATTTTAGTCATGCAAAGCTTATGTTGATTTTTTTTGTTTAATGAATGGGTTAAATGCACAGAAGTGTTGTTCAGCCACTGAAATCTTCCGGGGATAGATTGATGTGACTATTTTCAGTTTCATGAGGTCCTTTTACAGCAACTATAATGTAGAATTTTATTTAGTTTAACAGCAAAACATAAGTAAATAGAGTCATTTCGCCTAGCCTGCTTTACTGAGGTGAAGTTTTATATTCATATCACATTGGTTCATTTTTTAAACAATGCCAATCTGTGATGCGCTCCCTATATTGTTTATCGTGCTACTTTAAATATTTAGTCTGAAATAGCATATAGGTATGGCTCAGTGATTACTGTAATTCCCTTATAGTCATTGGTAATTCCTGCACGCCGCTGACCAACCACTAACTACATTTGTAGCTGGGGAATGATATGAGCTAGTGGGTTGTCTGTGCACGTTCGTGTCGGGAGGCGTGGCTTTGGATGGCAGGGGAGGGACTGTGTTTCAAAGACATTAAGCTAACCAGTTGGCATTTTGGCACCTACTGCATCTTTAAAGGCAAACACTGTCAGTACGTCCATAGATTAAAGACATGGTGCAGAACAGTGGAATGTAATACAGTGCTTCTTGCCTGTTCTGAGATCCACTTTATATTGTATATCAATCAGGCAGTGAAGATCGTTGAGTTTTAAAGAAACCAGATCTTAATCGTGGCGATTTTGTAATAGCATGAAAGTTCACTGGAAGTGCCTGAGCTGATTTAGTGGCTAATTCGTACTAATTCATACATTTTAGTATGATTCGCTCATCCCCCAAAGAAGAGTATGATTAGAGGTGGTGTTTGGAACCATTTTCATATGAATTCGTACAAATAAGCCACTTTGCAGACCATACGTAAAACTGTTCCATTTCCTCATAAGATCGAGCTGAGTGCACCCAAAAACGAAAACAACACAGGCTCAATGTGAATACGTAACCCTGTATACATTTCTGAAGAGCGCAAAAAATTATGTAGCCAGAGATGAGTGTGGCTGCATATCGTCCTTAAAACGAACGCTACAGGCCGTATGATGCCACCAACGGCTGCTGTTCCTTTTCGCGCTTACCGCTTATCTCTGTGTGGACGACTTTTCCACTGTTACCAGTTTGCTCAGTGGCTCGCCGAGTACGTCAGGGGACTTGAGATACAGAGCAGAGTTGACCACGAGAACATGGGGTTCTCGTGGTCAGGTAAAATAAAAACAAACGCTCAGTCAGCCAACAGCGGCCTCTAGTGGATTTATGTGAGAAGAGCAGACACAAATGGCACTCGCCAGAGAAATTTGAGATCTGAAAATGTGTTCACAGCGCCCTCTGGTGGATTTGCGAAAACAAAAACTGGAAAAAAGTACCTCCTGGGACATATTTCATGCTCTCCAGAAACGTATACAGGAGTAGGCATCCATAATTAGCCTAAAATTATATTAAAAATTATCTCATCATTTACATACATCATCACACAAAAAAAGATATTTTGAAAAATCCTGGTAATTACTGACATCCATAGTAGGAAAAACTATATACTATGGAAGTCAACAGGTCTCATTTTTCAAAATATCTTCTTTTGTGTTTAACAGAAGAAAGAAACTCAAATAGGCTTTGAAGGGTGAGCAAATATTTCATTTTTCTCATCATCTCTTTAATGTAATCTCCCAGTTTAGTCTTGAATGAAATGTTGTTTGAGGTAGTAGGTAGGGTTTGCTGGTCACCTTGATGTCTCTGTGTGCGATGTTCATGTCATGCAGGTACTGGATGGCTGTGCCGATGTCTCTCATGATCTCAGAGGCCTCTGCAAGCACAGGACAGAAATCATACAATCATGCATTATTATTAAGAAGGAACACCGAACATCAATCATCTCCAAATGGTTATTTCCTTCCTCAGAATATTAAGTGACCAATAAAGTGGCTTCCTCTAAAACGATTACCTTATCAAATCAAGATCAAAACTGTAATCATATTCAGGACTAGAGGAAATTATAAACTAATCAACTGAAATATACACTCAAAAAGTTAGGTTTGCTGTTTGTTCATCATTTAGAACTATTTATAATAACAAATGAATCAGCTTTCACCTCCGTATCAAACCAAGTGGAAAGTACTGTATATGAGAAGTGATCCTCCTTGTCATATTTATTGCTGACTAACAAATATGGAATGTTGTTGCTCACTAACAAATATAAAACTTCCTCATCATATTTATATTTATAAAAATAACAATTTACCTAACGAATCAATATAAAGTACCATTCCTTTCCCAGTAGTGTTTTTATTCAACACAGCTTTATGTTTAATAAATCAACGAATCAAATGAAACACATTATTGCAAAATATGTCCAAACTATTTTCCTTATAAAATTCATAAAAAACTGATTAAATAACCGGTAAATATAGGGTAAATCAACCAATCAGCAACAAGAGAAGATATCTCAAATAACATATTCATTTAACTAACTAACTACATAATTAATGGAAAGTACACTCATCGGCCACTTTATTAGGTACACCTGTCTAACTGCTCGTTAATGCAAATTTCTAATCAGCCAATCACATGGCAGCAACTCAGTGCATTTAGGTATGTAGACATGATCAAGACAATCTGCTGCAGTTCAAACCGAGCATCAGAATGGGGAAGAAAGGCGATTTAAGTGACTTTGAAAGTGGCATGATTGTTGGTGCCAGACGGGCTGGTCTGAGTATTTTCAGAAACTGCTGATCTACTGGGATTTTCATGCACAACCATCTCTAGGGTTCACAGAGAAAACGAGAAAATATCCTGTGAGTGGCAGTTCTGTAGGCGCAAATGACTTGTTGATGCCAGAGGTCAGAGGAGAATGGCTAGACTGGTTCGAGCTGACAGAAAGGCAACAGCAACTCAAATAACAACTTGTTACAACTGAGTTATGCAGAAGAGCATCTCTGAACACACAACATGTCGAACCTTGAAGCGGATGGGCTACAGCAGCAGAAGACCACACCGGGTGCCACTTCTGTCAGCTTAGAACAGGAAACCGAGGCTACAATTCGCATAGGCTCACTAAAATTGGACAAAAGAACATTACAACAAAACGTCACCTGGTCTGATGAGTCTCGATTTCTGTTGCGACATTCATATGGTAGCGTCAGAATTTGGTGTTAACAACATGAAAGAATGGATCGATCCTGCCTTGTATCAGCATTTCAGGCTGGTGGGTGTGGTGTAGACACACTTTGGGCCCATCAGTACCAATTGAGCATTGTGTCAATACCACAGCTTGACTACAGTGTACCCACCTTCTAATAGCTACTTCCAGCAGGATAATGCACCATGTCATAGAATGCGGATCATCTCAGACTGGTTTCTTGAACATGACAATGAGTTCACTGTACTCAAATGGCCTCCACAGTCATCAGATCTCAATTCAATAGAGCACCTTTTTGATGTGAAGGAACGGGAGATTCGCATCATGTCTGTGCAGCCGACAAATCGGCAGCAACTGCATGATGCTATCATGTCAATATGGACCACAATCTCTGAGGAATATTTCCAGTACCTTAATGAATCTACGCCACGAAGGATTAAGGCAGTTCTGAAGGTAAAAGTGGGCCCAACTTTGTACTAGTAAGGTGTACCTAATAAAGTGGCCGGTGAGTGTATTTTGCATATTATTCTTGAAAATTTTGATGGAGATACATCATTTACATTATTAACTTCTTCTCAATTTTTATATCTAACCAGCTAATTACATAATTCCATGCTTAAATAGTATGTCTGTAAAGCAACCTGAATGCTACATTCCTGCATGTGTGTGTATATGTGTGTGCGTTTATATATTTGTGTGTGTGTGTGTGTGTGTGTGTGTGTGTACGTGCATGCACTTTGTATTCATCATGTTATAGGGACCCTTTAATGTGCCCACAAGCATAGTAATACCTGTCATTTTTACCATGTGGGGACATCCCAGGAGGAAAACCGCTCATAAATAAAACAGAATTAGGTCATTTGACATTCTAAAACTGTACAATGTGTTTTGAAGGTTGAGGGGGGTAAGGTTGGGGGAATATTAATAAGTGTGTACATTAAAAAAACCATTATGAAACCCAGCAATTGTGTGTGTGTGAGTGTTTGTGTGTTACAAAACATACATAACTCACCTCGCTCTGTGAAAGCCTGGTCACCTCTGGCCTGAATTCTGCTGAAGAGCTCTCCTCCTTCCATACTACACACACACACACACACACAGATACACACACACACACACACAGACACACACACACACACACACACACACACACACACACACACACACACACACACACACACACACACACAAGTTTACTAATTATCCAGCTTAATGCACAAATACACAATCACAATAAGTTGCATTCCTTTCCCAGCTGAGTTTTTTTCAGCACAGCTACATGGTTAATAAATAATGAATCACATTATTGCCAAAAATGTCCAAAAGCAGAAGGCAGAGCGGAAATGAGTTCTAATGAATGACTGGAGCACTGTGTGTGTGCCTCTGACTGTCGCTCTCTGAGAGGAGCACTTAATCTTTCAGATAAAGCACATCACAGCACTTCATGCAGCACTCAGAACCGCTGCTTGATGAAACACCACATCGACTCTAAATCAAAGCTCTGTGGCTTTCTGTTCAAGTCTGTTACAGTTCCTGTGAAATTAAAATAAAGTTTTTTACATGTTAGAATCAGTATGTTAGTCTCAAGGATATAAGCTATAAGCTAGTGTGCTCAAAAACAGGGAGAAAATTCACATTTAAAGGATTTAAACATTGAAAGCTTGCCGTTTGTAACGGTCGCCACATCGGAATAAACCGCCAACTATTCCAGCATGTGTTTTACACAACAGATGCACTTTCAGATGCAACCCGGTACTGGGAAACACCCATACGCTCTCACATCCACACAGACACTCATACACTGGCCAATTTAGTTTAACCAATTCACCTCTACTGCATGTCTTTGGACTGTGGGGGAAACAGGACCACCCGGAGGAAACCCATGCGAACATGGGGAGAACATGTAAAAGTATAGGGGGAGAACATGCAAACTCCACACAGAAATTCCAACTGGCCCAGGTGGCACTCAGACCAGCAACCTTATGAGTGATCTTTTGAATCATTTGTTCAAATGGTTTGTTAAAAATGAATAATTCATTAAGTGAAGAATTTGTTAGTCTTTATGAGCTAGGCATGGGACGATAACCGTTTTCAAGGTGTACCGAGGTTTGAAAAAGTCAAGGTTTTCATACCGCCAAACTTTTCTGCTATACCATTCCTAAGGTATGTGTAAGATTTTTTTATTTACATTTATTTGTTGTTTTTTTAGCTGTCAATTGTAAAGAAATCAGTGTTTTTGAAACAAATGAAGACAGCAGAAGTCATGGATTCACTTCAACTATTTAGCCCAACATGTTTACTGTCCCAAAATATTTTAAATGTTTCTCAAAATAAAATATATTGTGTTCAAAGGGGAAAAAGGTTTTTTTTTAGCCAGGCATTTAAAAATAATATATTTTAGAGCAGTAATCACAATACCGTGAAACCGTGATATATTATTTATCCAAGGTTATCATACAGTCAGAATCTTAAACCGGCCCATGCCTATTATGAACGTGCCTTCATTGGTATGACCGGATCATTGAATAACTGATTCAAATTATTTACTCAGGAATATTTATTCGCCAAAACAGGAAATAAAATTATATAAATAAATGTAAATAAGATAAAGCAGACTTCTTGTTTGTTGATACAAATTTAATATTTTGTAAAACACAATTGCAGGCAAGTTTTTGCACTTATGTTTAGGCAAATTTCACTTCTTGTGCTAAATAATTAATATATTAAATTTGAAAAACACATACATAGATGGCGCCACGGTGGCGCGTGAGTAGCACGTTCGCCTCACAGCAAGAAGGTCGCTGGTTCGATCCCCGGTTGGGGCAGGACCCGGTTGGGCCAGTTGGCATTTCTGTGTGGAGTTTGCATGTTCTCCCCGTGGTTGCGTGGGTTTCCTCCGGGTGCTCCGGTTTCCCCCACAGTCCAAAGACATGTGGTACAGGTGAATTGGGTAAGCTAAATTGTCCATAGTGTATGTGTGTGAATGAGAATGTATGAATGTGTTTCCCAGAGATGGGTTGTGGCTGGAAGGGCATCCGCTGCGTAAAACAAATGCCGGATAAGTTGGCGGTTCATTCCGCTGTGGTGACCCCGGATTAATAAAGGGACTAAGCCGAAAAGAAAATGAATGAATGAACATACATAGATTTTTTTATAACTTAAATAAATGTACAATCTCTATAAAAATAATGAACAAAATATTGATGACTCAGACTAGACTACACTCTCTTAATAGCTTTATATTTAATGAGTGGTTTCGCTTTATAGTTATGATAACTCGAAACTGAAATAATGCAGGCTAAGTAGGAGAGAATTTTTAAAATGATATTATTAGCGGAAAAGAGAAGTGAAACCTTCATTCAGATCAAGACTGTGACACAAGATCTTTTTTCCCCTGTTGTATTTTTGTCAAAAAAAAAAAAAGAGAAAAGAAATGCCACTATTCAAGGAGTTTGATTACAGACTGACTGCATATAAAAAGCTGGACTATTTCTGGCAGCCGAGCATGATAGGAAATAACATTTTAGCAGTGACAGGACTTACCATTCCATGATTATGAGAAGACACTTTTTCCCACGATACATGTTTTCATAGAGGCTGAGGATACGGACTATATGCTGCCCTCCAGAAACTCGCCAGTGTAGTTCAACTTCCCTCTGAGCTTTAGGACACTCGTACAGAATCTAAAGAAATCAGAAGACACATGCAGATTGTCACCTTTTTGTATATTTTAAATAAATGTCCAAAGTATAAACTTCTTGTGAAAGCTTAATGTGATTGTTTTCAATTTCATATTGTTCCTTTGACAGCATTGATAATGTAATTTAATCAAAATAGAATCAGTTGAATAGACTTGAGCTTTCATTTAGTTGTTCAAGCATAAAACGAGACCGTTTAAAGGCAAGCGTCATCAGGAGCAGCAGGGAACGCTCCACTAATAATGTTTTTTCATTCATTCATTTTCTTTTCGGCTTAGTCCCTTTATTAATCAGGGGTCACCACAGCGGAATGAACTGCCAACTTAACCAGCATATGTTTTACACAGCAGATGCCCTTCCAACTGCTACCGTGTACTAAGAAACACACCATACACTATCACATACACTCATCCACTATGGCCAAATGAGTTTGTCTTTGGACTTTGAAACCCACTCCAAAACAGGGAGAACATGCAAAATCCACACAGAAATGCCAACTGGCCTAGCTGGGACTCGAACCAGCGACCTTCTTGCTGTGAGGCAACAGCGCTAACCACTGAGCCACATTTCATGCATTAATTTTGCAACAAATTTAGCAAAAATAAACAGGATGTAATGTAAAAACAGGAATTTCATTAATGCCTGTAGTCTCAGTTTACAGGCATTAATGAGAATGCAGGCATTAGTGAAATTACATCCTGTTAGACATTCATTAGACTTTATTCACAAATATATAAAACAAACTGAAAATATGTATCACAGATTCCATTCAAACCATTTAAAAAAAAGTTTCAAACTAAAATAGGAACATGTAAGCCTGGACAAATTTGCCTCTCCATGTTAGGCAGGGGGCCTCACGGTGGCGCAGTGGGTAGCATAATCGCCTCACAGCAAAAAGGTTGCTGATTCGAGCCTCGGCTGGGAGATGGGTTGCAGCTGAGAGTGCATCCGCTGCGAAAAATCACATGCTGGATAAGTTGGCGGTTAATTCTGCTGTGGCAACCCCGGATTTATAAAGGGACTAAGCCGCAAAGAAAATGAATAAATGTTAGGCAGGCCCTTTCTGTTTTTAAATCTAGCCTTAAAACCCATTTTTACTGGAAACTCATGGACTGAATACCTGGACTTGTTTTACATGTTTGCTTGCTGTAACAATTGTGTTCCCTTGTCTAGTTTTGTCATGCTTTAGGCCCCTGCCTTGTTTATTGTTTTATGTTGTTTTATCACCTATATCGACCATTTCACCTGTTAACATTATATGCTTTCGGATTACCCTCATGCTTCTGTTTGCTCCTGCTTTGACCATTGCCTGCCTGACTATAATAAACTGCATTTGGACCCCCACCTCTGTTGTCACTCCGACTAGAGTATTTTCACAATTAATTAGTATTTTGAGTAATTTTGTTTAATGTCATTAAAGGATTACAGTTTTAAATATATATTACAGTCTTTTCTGTATATTCATTGTGACATTTTACATGAATAAATACATAATTTTTGTTTTATGATGCCCGAAAACACCTTTTCATCATTTACTCAACCCAGGCTCATTCTGAAAACGTACCGCTATATACATTTCTGGAAAGCGCCAAATACATCCCAGGAGGTAAGTTTTTTTTTGCAGTTTTTGTTTTCGCGAATCCACCAGAGGCCGCTGTGTATGCTTTTTCAGATCTCAAATTTCTCTCACGAGTGCCATTTGCGCCTGTGCTTCTCTCATAAAATCACCAAAGGCTGCTGTTGACTGAATGTCGACTGACTGAATGACTGATTGACCGATCGACTGACCCACTGTTCTCCTTCCTTAAACTCAACCAAGTGTTTTCAAAAGCACCGATTGACCAGCGCCCACCTACTTACCTAAACCCAACTGACATTTTTAAAAAGCAATCCAGAAAAAGAAAAGCCCTCGCCTGATTTTTACCACGTTTTCAGATTTTACCACATTCGCACCCTGCAATTTACATGTTTATTTTATGTCTTCTGTTTTTGTCCTGCTTTCTGTAACCATTCTGCCCCGGACCTGAACCCTGTTGTTGTGGTCAACTCCCCTCAGCGTCTCAAGTCTCCCGACGTACATGGCGAGTTACTGGTCAAACTGGTAACAGTGGGAAAGCTGTCTATATGGAGGTAAGCGGTCAGTTGGTAGGCGCAAAAACGAAAAGCATCATACCGCCCCGTAGTGTTCATTTTAAAGACGAAATGCAGCCATATGTACTTCTGGCTACATAATTTGCGATCTCCAGAAATGTGTATAGGGCTACGTCTTCAGAATGAGCCTTTGTTTCATTTACTTATATATTAAATATAGATTTATCATGAATAAATCATATGAACTTTTGACAGGCATTTTTTCTGTCTTTTTTATGTCACGCACGCTGACAGCTTTGAACTTGAATTGTTCTGAACATTCCTTTAATAAAAGTCCAACACATTCCAGCCGCTCGCTGCCCATTAAAGAAGAACAGTTATGCAACAGCTTGTTTCATCTAAAAACAAAAGAAAATTTCTATTCATTTTATGCAATTTACCTCAGAGTCTGAACAGAAAGTCTTTAATTGCTCTTTCTGTGTGTTCGTCCTTTCTCTTCCCCGAAGTGTGAAATCACACACACGGCCAGAGTGAGACCTTGACATAGCAAATGCGTCCCATCACAGTGTATTTTTGGTGCCTGAAAAATTCTGCTACAGTAATCCTCAGTTTAACCTCCTGCTTTTAGCATTTTGTGTCATTTTTTGGCAACACGACGCACATTATCATTGATTGTAGAAATTTGTCATAATACAACAAAGACTACACTGTAAAAAATGCAGAGTTCTACACAACTCAATCATGCTGTCCCAACACAAATCCATTAAGTTACCCTGACTAATTTAAGTAGATTGAACATAGAAAAAAAACTCCAGAATTGTGTTGTTTCAGCTCATTTTAAATAAGTAGTTTGAACAAGCGGCAAAAACAGAGCAGAGTGTACTATATAATCACACAGGATAGATAGTTTGGAACCAGTGACATTGAGGCAACAGTGATACTAACTAACTAACTAAATAAATACATAAACCAAATAACTAATTAAATATTCATTTTTCATTCATTTTCTTTTCGGCTTAGTCCTTTTATTAATCTGGGGTCGCCACAGCGGAATGAACCGCCACTAATTAAATAAATAACTAAATAAATAACTAAACAATGAAATAAAAACCTAAATAAGTAAATAAACATAAAACTAACTAACTAAATAAATACATAAACCAAATAACTAATTAATTAAATAACTGAATAAATAACTAAACAATAAAATAAAAACCTAAATATGTAAATAAACATAAAACTAACTAACTAAGTAACTAAGTAACTAAGTAACTAACTAACTAACTAACTAACTAACTAACTAACTAACTAAATAAAAAACTGACGAAATAACTAAACAAAAAAACAACTAAATAAATAAAAAAACTAACTACTAACTAAATGAGCTAAAAAACCAACTAACTAAATACATAAACAAACTAGCTTACTAAATTACTAAATAAATAACTAAATAAATAACTAAAAACAAAATAAAAACCAAATTAACTGAATAAATAAACAAACAACTAGCTAACTAAATAAATAAATAAAAAATAAATAAACAAAATAATATCAAAATAGCTAACTAACTAAATAAATAAAAACTAAATACTAACTAACTAACTAACTAACTAACTAGCTAAATATATAACTAAAAACTAAATAAAAACCTAAATTACAAAATAAATAAAACTAAAAACTAACTAACTAACTAACTAAATAAATACATAAATAAACAAACAAATAAATAACCAAATAAATAAATAAATAGGTTTAAAGCTGTATTATACTTTTATTGTTTTATTGCTTGAAATAAAATTGACCTATGAGCAACAATAAAAGACATTTTCCAATATCTTCATTTGTGTCTATTACTCTCATTGGTGTTAATTGTGCAATATTAAAGTCTATATTTGCCTTAAATAAAACCAGGCAGATATCACCACATGAAAGAAACCTGCTATATCCATTTACGCATTTTAAAACACTTTGTCAACTGTTTACGTGCAAGTCAACAGAAATGGGTTTCTGGTTTTAATTTCTACCAATTAAGCCTGAAAGCGGTTTGAGCCACTTGCAGAGGCGTGAACTGCATGCAATTTAATTTGACCCCCACCCACGCCGTCTCTGTCTGTGCAGATGATAAACTAAAAGTTCACAGCATGTGAATGTGGATAAAAAAAGTTTGCTTTCCGACTAACAGCAGCCGAAAGACAGTTTGAGTCATTTAACAGAGATGCCCGTGGGCTGCAGTTTCAAGAGGAGTCTTGTAAATAAATGACTGACTAGAGTAACCTTTATAGTTCAGTCTTGATTCACAGATACAGGAACCACCTACAAAAAAAACTGCTGTAGAATCAAAGAGGAACCGACATCAGGAAACTCCTTTTACAACAATAACAGAACAGAAGATGTGGTAGGAATAAAGCCACAATAGTGTCAAATAACACACACACATATATGAATTCACATGTGCACACTGGATTTTGCTGCATAAGCTTTATGGGTAATCTTGTTAAAGGATTATTTTCAGCACTGTCTGATGGTAACAAACTTACAAAGAACACTTATTAATGGTGTTTTCTGAGGAAAGCCTTACTAATATTGCTTACACATATTAGATTATTACTAACTGGGAACTGCATGACAACGCCCAGAAAACCTTAGAGATTGCATAGTGAATAACCCAGAATACCATAGCAAGTACTCTAAACACCATAGAAACAGCAACACCTTGGTAACCACAAAGAACACTCTTGAAACTGCATAGCAACACCCTATCAACTGCCCAGCACACTCTTGACTCTGCATAAAAACATATAGACGACCACTCGGGACACCCAAGGAACTGCACAGCTACACTTTGACAACCTCTAAGAACACAGAATGAACTGTAAAGCATTATCAACACCTTGGCAACCACCCTAAATTCTCTAGAATCTGTTTAGCAGCACCCTGACAAATGCTGGAACAACCTAGAAACCCCATAACAAACGACAGGAAAAACTGACAACTAGACAACCCTAGAAACAATGTAGATTGTGTCAAAGCATCTTAACATAGAAGATGTATTAAATTAAAACCGTGTCAGTCCAGTTTAAGTTCAGTTCAGTTCAGTTGCGTGTGGTTTAAATTTCACTGCTAAAAGTCCAAACAATGAAGAGCAAATCCATCAATGCGCAGCTCCACAAGTACCGAACCATGCAAGCCAGCGGCGACGGTGGCGAGGAACAAAAACTTTGAGAGAAACCAGTCTCAGTTGGCACGACCATTCTCCTATGGCCAAACGTCTTATGTAAAGCTGCATTCTAGGCGCCGGAGGCTGGAGAACGATGGACGTCCATTGTGGAGTATGTCATCAGCAGGTGTTCAGGCTGCCCCACTGGATCAAGCGAAGACTCGTCTGACACTTTGGTCTTTCAGCATAAAACACCTTGGCAACCACCCCAAACACCCTCGGACCTGCATAGCAACACCCCAAATCACATTAGAAGCTAAACAGCCAACAGCATACTAAACAGCATGGGCATACTAAATAGCAACATCGTGACAACCTCTTAAAATCCATGGACCTGCATAGCAACACCTTGGAAACCACCTGAAACACCCAAAGACATACATAGCAACACCTCAAAACACTCTAAAAATTAAACAGCAAAACAGCCCACTAAACACCAACACCATGGCAACCTCTTAAAAACTATGTAACTGCATAGCAACACCCTTGCAACCACCCCAACACCCTTGGACCTGCATAGTAACACCCCAAAACACTCTAGAACAGCAAACAGCATAATAAGTGAAGTTTATAAACTAATTTCGAGAGGAGCGCGTGCTCATGATTGACACGGCTGGCCCTAAGTCAAGCTAATGCACAGTCCACCAATCAGACGATTCCCATCTTAGTATAAATAACAAAGCAACTTACCTTAGTCATCTTCGTCTTGAAGAATCCCCCCTTCCACCCCATCTCCTCCCTTTTCCTCTATAGGGTAGCACAGTGGCCCAGTGGCTAGTACTGTTGCCTCACAGCAAGAATGCCTCTGGTTTGGGCCTCTACCCGGACAGTTGACATTTCTGTGCGGAGTTCATGTTCTCCCCGTGCTCGAGTGGGTTTTCCCCAGGTCCTCTGGTTTCCTCCCACAGTCCAAAACATGAGACATAAGTAAATTGACTTAAACAAATCAGCACCATACCCAGATTCCACCAGCAGCATAGCTTCATAGCAATTTATAAACAGCAGGAGGGAGGGGGCCTCTCGAGATCTACCTGAGCTCAAACCCCTCGACCTGCAAATGGGAGGGAGCCCCGGGCTCGAGGATCTTATGAGCTCAGGACTCTCTCCCGGGACAGCATGCCAAACTAGCTTTATTATCAATCATCAGCTAAGTGTGAACTCTTGAAAGAGCAACATCGTGGCAACCTCGAGAGTTTTTTTTTTGAGAGGTTTAACCACCCTAAACATAGTAGGAACTACATAGTAAAATTCTAGCAACCATAAAACTTTTCAGGTTGTTTTTATGATTGTAAAGGTTTTAATTTATTCAAATGTTGTTCGTACTGTGAAAAAAATAGATCATAAACATCACTGTAAATAAAAAATAAATAAATTTGAAAACCTTTGTTTATTTTAATTTAAAAAAAAAAAGTTTTAAAAGTTTCCGTGGCCCTTATACAGTACACTAGTTGAAGAACAATTCTGAAATTTCATTTGCAATCTTAGCCAATCGCAATCGTCTGTTTTCCCAGCAGGCACAGGATGTCAACGTGATGTCAGATTGAAGTTGTACCCCAACATCTTGTTAGAAAATGAAAATCGAGTTGACGGAAGAACCCAACGTCAGGCCGGCTTCAATATCCTAAGTCCAACCTAAAATCAATCAAATATCAACATCTAATGATGTTACAGCTTGACGTTGTGTGAACGTTACCACTATGACATCTGTCAGACATTGGATATTGGTTTCCATAGCTGACGAATAGATGTCAGTATATGACGTTGGTTTAAGATGTTGGCTCGACATTGGATTTGTGTCACTTTCTAACACAACCTAAATTCAACCAAATATCAACGTCATTTGACATCGTTATTAGACATCAAAATAATGTTGTCCTTACACGCTGGTTAGACATTGAATTTTGGTCACAACCTAAATCTAACCTAATGTTAACGTCTTATGATGTTGTGTGCCTGCTGGGTTGGGTCAATTTTAAATTTCCACAACCAGCGTAGAACCACAGATCTGAAACCTTTATTTTAAAGAGTGAAATTAATGAGTTCACAGGAAGCAGACATTTTATGTAGGAGTCAGAGATTGAGAGCAGAATGCATGACAGCTATATTGACAGTTTAAGCTTTATGGCTGCATTTAATTTCCTGAATCTGCAGCCACAAGATTTAATGGTCTCACAGTAAAATGAACTGCGAGACCAGTCTAAAGACGTCCATCTGTAAATAGTAAATAACATTTATTCATTCATTCATTTTCCGTCGGCTTAGTCTCTGATTTTTCAGAGGTTGTCACAGTGGAATGAATCACCAACTAATCCAGCATGTTTTACACAGCGGATGCCCTTCCAGCTTCAACCCAGTACTGGGAAACACCCATACACTCATTCACACACACACTCATACAGTGCCAAATTAGTTTACTCTGTTCACCTACAGCGCATTTTTTTGGACTGTGGGGGAAACCGGAGCACCCAGAGGAAACCCACGCCAACACGGGGAGAACATGCAAACTCAACATAGAAATGGAAACTGGCCCAGCTGGGACACGAACCAGAGACCTTCTTGCTGTGAGGTGACAGTGCTAACCACTGAGCCACCGTGCCACCCACTAGTAAATAATGTTACATTAATTTTGGCAAATCCATATTGTTTATATTTATAGTCACTTTTCTATAGACACTTATTGCAATTTCAGGGATACAAAGTTAGCATTAGCTGTACTGTAAAAGATATGGGTGTTATATTAGACAGCAATTTATTTTTTGAAAATCTTCCATCCCATGTCACAAAAACTGACTTCATTCATAATATCGCTAAGCTACGAAGTATGCTATCCATCTCAGATGCAGAAAAGCTAGTTCATGCTTTTATGACTTCTAGGTTGGATTACTGTAATGCTCTTTTCGCTGGTTGCCCAGCATCCTCTATTAACAAACTGCAGCTAGTACCAAATATAGTACTATAGCTGCCAGGGTTCTTACCAGGTCTAGAAAATACGATCATATCACCCCAATTTTATCCTCTTTACACTGGCTGCCTGTTACGTTTCATATTGATTATAAAATAATGCTTCTTACCTATAAAGCTTTGAATAATCTAGCTCCTGTTTATCTAACCAATCTTCTGTCTCGCTACAATCCAACCCGCTCTTTAAGATCTCAAAACTCAGGGCTTCTGGTAGTACCTAGAACAGCAAAGTCAAGTAAAGGGGGTTGAGCCTTCTCATTTATGGCTCCTAAACTGTGGAATAGCCTTCTGATAATGTCCAAGGCTCAGACACACTCTCGCAGTTCAAAACTAGGTTAAAGAGGTTGGTGGTTTATCTTTTTTGTAAAGCACACTCAACGCATCACAGCAGTATGATGCATGAATGTGCTCCACGCAAGTTTTTGCATATTGTTTAAGCTAGCTATGAACACCAGCTATGCTAATTATTCTCTTTATTCTCTATTTCCACCAGGGGATACTCATCCTGAGTCCCCCGAGATTATGCAGCCCCACTGATGTGATCCAAGACCTGTGAAGAGATGATCCCAAGGTTTCCATAATCCCGGACCAGGCCGTATCCCGAGCAGCTGCTGTGGTGGTCATGAAGGGAAGGAGAGCATGAGAATGATTCCTGTGAGACTCCAGGGAAAGACGAGTCTTCGCTGACGCCCTGCATTCTCCAGCCTCCGGCGGTTAGACTACAGCTTTACACAAGACGCTTGACCATAGGAAAAATGTTCGCCAACTTTCGTACTTTCGCCAATTGGTGAAGTTTGTTCCTCGCAGCTGTCGCCACTGGCTTGCACGGTTTGGAACCTGTAGAGCTGGCATTGATGGATTTGCTCTTCAGTGATTGGTTTCTTAGCAGTGAATATTAAACCACACTAAACTGAACTAAACTGAAATGAACTTAAACTCTGAAAACTGAACTGAGAATGTTTCAATTCACTATATTCTTCTATGTGAAGCTGCTTTGACACAATCTACATCGTAAAAGCACTATACAATTAAAGATGAATTTAATTGAATTTATACTACATTATCAGTGTAGTCAATTATGCAGTCATATTTAAAAGAACGTTAAGTAGAGTACTCCGTTTAGATGTTCTCGAATGAAGAGCATTTTTATGTTTTACGGTTAAATTATTTATAATTGCAGTGACTGTATCCAGAGACTTTCTGTGACCACAGTTTCCTTAAAAAAACATTAGATGACTAAAAACAGAGCGAGTGGGTTTTATATCTTCTAAAAGACCCATTTCAGTTTCACCTCAGAAATGTGCAGGGGTTTTGCCATTGATGTCTGTTTTGTCATCTGAAGAGCCACAGCTTGATTTATTGGTGGCCAGTGTAATCATAACCGCCTCACACTTGGTTTTTGATCAAACAGAGACACGCATGAGTGTTTATATTACTTTCAATGTTTGTCCAAGTCACGTTTTATGATAACACGTGCAACATGACACTCTGATAAGTCTAAAAACAGGCCCTTGTAAAAGACACCACAGCAATCTTTAATAAAAACTATTCTTATCTCTCGTAATCCTACACTGTTTACTGAGTCAATTGTAAAAAATTAAATGGGGCTGAGTTTAATTGATTAAAATCCTTAAAAGAACTTCAACAGACCAGTGCAATTAATTAAATATATTTCATTATTAAATATATTTGATATATTTTTTATTTTATGTAATTTAATAATTTAATAATTTAATATATGTAACTGTTGCATTTAATGTAAAAAAAACTTATTGCATTGAAATAATTTAATGCAGCATGTAATTTATGATAACTATTACTTTGAACAGTCCCTCCTGAAGTCCAATGGTTAGTGAGAACTAAATAAAAAATAAATACAATTTTTACAGGATCAAATAAAATCGCAGGAGCTGAATTAAATAATGCCATATGTTTTGAGAAAAGCCGTCATTTTAACCCACCAATTTTTAAAAAAATGTTCTTGCAAAATGCTGGAGACTGTTTAAATAGACTCATACAAAATTAATTCAATACATTAAACATTTTGGTCACATTTTATTTTGATGGTCCGTTTGTTGAGTTTTAGTGACATTGCAACTAATTCTCAATAGATTATAAGTAGACTGTTAGGGTTGGGGTTAGTGTAAGTTGACATGTTGTAAAGTTTCTTATAGTCAGTTAAATGTCTGTTGAATGTCTGTATCAACAGATATTAGGTAAACAGTCTAATACTCAAATGGACCATTAAAAAAAAGTGTTACCAACATTTAAAACATTTCATTTTATTTTATGACAATTATTGATTAATTAATTAATTTTCCTTCGGCTTAGTCCCTTTATTCATCAGGAATCACGACAGCAGAATGAACAGCCAACGTATCTAGCATGTTTTACACAGTGGATGCCCTTCGAGGGAATGAGTGGATGAGTTTAGGGGGAAATTGGGTGGGAAGGAGTAAGAATCTGAGACAAACGATTTAGGGAGGGTCCACGTTCCCTGAATAGTAGATGATGGAAGCTGATTGGTTTAAGCGTGGCCCTGCTACTGAACTTTTGTTAATTCATTAACTCCATTAAAAATCATGAGGAACACAATAAATTAAGTTTAATATTAAACAAATTTTGAGAGGGGCACGTGCTCATGATTGACCCAGCTGGCCCACATTAACTAATCATGATCATCCATTCAAAAGATCCCGCGTCACTTTATACATCCTCATTTCCTTTCTACAACTATCTTCATCTGGAAGAACCCCCCCTCCTTCCCTTCTTCCACCTTTATCTAGAATGGGCGACACGGTGGCCCAGTGACTTACACTGTTGCCTCACAGCAAGAATACCAATAGCGAAGGGTCCTCGCTGGGCCATCTAGTATTTCTGTGCAGAGTTTGCATGTTCTCCCCGTATCCTAATGGGTTTCCCGGTTTCCTCCCACCATCCAAATATGCTTTATATTCTAGATAAAACAAGCCTAAATCTTTCTTCTAATGTCTTACTCTCAGGACGTTCACCTAAGCCTCAGCAGCGGAGGAGTTTGAGATCGACCTGAGCTCAATTTCCCCTCGCCCTGCGAAAGGGGGGAGCCCTGGGCCCGAGGATCCCTTGAGCTCAGGGCTCTCTCCCAGGACAGCATGCCAAACAAGCTATGTATAAATCATGAGCTAAGTGTGAATTCTTGAAATAATGTTTGTTGTGTTACCTGCAATGGGATGCAAGTCAAAGTACATTTAGAAATCACTACTTTCTTTTTTAATTTGCTCTTTACATACTGTCCCAACTTTTTCTGAATTGGGGTTATATTTAAAAATATAAATTCTCATCTCTCGAAATATACATTACTTTTAGACTATGATGTAAGAAGGGGACTGTGTTTGAGTTTAGTTCATTATAAAATTTATCCTCCTTAAAAATGAACTTCTAGAGATTCGTGATAAAAGTCAGCCTTCTCCGTTTCTCCCGGAGGGAGGAACACATTTCATCCCTGTTGCAGTGAAAACATGAAGGGCCTGCCAGATGAACCAGGACTGAACAAAGACTGAAAAGTGAACAATGGCAGGATCCTGAATGTAGGATCTGTGTGGAAAAATGAACAGACAGTGAACAGTGAGCATGCCTGTGCCAGAGCTGTAATATGAACCAGTCAAGCATGCGGTGCTGACTGCACTGTGGAAATGGTGAAAGCCTCTTTTCCAACACGCTGCTTCATTTGATTATGCCAGAAAAAAACATTCAAGCAGGGCTCTGAATTAAAACTGTTCAATCTATTAATGCAACACTAATATTATTATTATAAAATAACTGATTAGAATTATTATAATTAGATATAATAAAATGACTTAATTTACTACAGAACCGGTTTTGATCAAATTGTTTAATTTACTATATAACAGCATTTTAAGTTATGTAAAATTATGATTGTAATATAATTTTATGTTAATAAATGAATTACATCAAATGGGATAAATATATGATTTTTAACACAAACCAAATTATTTTAAAAAGATAAAATATTTAAAGTAGCATTATATTTACACAGTATTTCAATTTCTGAATAGGACTGTTATATAACTTATGTAATATTTATATAATATAATATGAAACTGTGTACAAACAGGGCTGGAAAATATTACAATATACATACAAGTATATTTATACCAACTATAAATGATTATAAGCCCTTGTAAGTCCTTAATAAAGTCTATATATTTTACTTTCAAAATAATATATTTAATTTAACCATTAATATTATTATATATATTGACAGATTCTTTGCTACAGTAATGTAATATTTTAATTTAAATGTCCAAAAATAAATACATATACATATTATTTTAAAAATAAAATCAATGATTCATTAATTGACTGCTATTACTACTTTAAATATTTTGTAATATACGTAAATCACCTCTTGTTTGTGATGCAAATTGTAAAAAAAATAAAATAAAATTAAAAATTGAGTTACATTTATTTGTGCTGGGAGAAAGCTGACCTTTCACGCTTAGATTATTTCCCTTTTCCAAATGATAATTTCAATTGTTTTAAACCAGCTAACCAAAAACTTCCATTGCTTGTAAATGCAGCGTACAGATTTTGCAGGATAGAAACCCAACAGCAGGGCAATAAATATATCTCACAGGTTCGATCAGGCCATATAACATATCTTTCCCTCGCTGGCAACCGTTCAAGTTCAATATGGGATATCAAGAGTAAATTAAATGAATAAGATTTAGGGGTGGCTGCCGTCCAGCTAAACAGAGTGGATTAAACGGCACACAAACACTCACATTTAGCCATCAACCTGCTACTTAATTAAAAGACAGCAAGATGGACAGCACTGCCCTATGCCTGTTTACCCTGTGATTAAAAACAGAGGGGATATTGGGCAATAAATGACTCCTGAATGAGTCATGAGATCAGGTCAGTTGTGTCCCGGCACAATGACATTCGATCAGGATTGCACAATAATTTTAAAAGGTAAAACTGCGTAAAACCTATGCTGGAATAGTTGGTGGTTTATTCCACTGTGGGGACCTCTGAAATAGAGACTAAGCTGAAGGACAATGAATGAATGAATGAATGAATGAAATAAAAATTTACTTTGTTTATTTTGCTAGCTCACATTGTTATTCTTAAAGTGAACAATTAATACATGCAAGTTACTATACTGAAAAATGTGTTTGTTTGGGTAATCGTCAATCAAAGTCTGACTATTTGCTTCTGCGTTTGGAGTGGTGGTCCTTGTGTGTTGACATCAGTTTGATGCTTTAACCACACCACTCTTACCGTTAGTTTGCTATGAGTGAATGATGCACAAAAAGAAAGCCCCACTCTCTACTCAATATTCAGATTCAGTTGGAAGTACATTAACATACTGCAATAAAAGTCTCAGAAACTTCCAGTTCACGTGGACTTTTATAGTTAAATTAATTTTTTGTAATCAAAAAGCAGTCCAGTTTATTGAACGCATGAAACGTATTCAATTCAACAAGAATTTAAGAAAAAGTTTTTTATTTCAGAAACCTTATAAAATGTATAATATGTTTCTCAAATTAAACCAAAACAACTCAAATTAAACTTTTATTTTGATGGCTTGACCTGTCCTGAAGACGCTGTGAGATTTCTTGAGTCTTTTCTTTTCTCAAAGAAAACGATAAAATGCTGGTACTGTAAAGTGACTCTCAGATCAGCTTTGAATATAAAGTTCATTTATTTCTTTTTTTCGGCTTAGTCCATTTATTAATCAGGGGTCGCCACAGCAGAACGAACGGCCAACTTATCCAGCATATGTTTTAAACATTTCAGCTGCAACCTATCACTGGGAAACACCTATACACTCTCATTCACACACATACACTACAGACAATTTAGCCTACCCAATGGTGGAAAGCTTATCCTGAGGGTTAAACCGGAGCACCTGGAGGAAACCCATGCGAACACAGGGAGAACATGCAAACTCCACACAGAAATGCCAAATGACCCAGTCGAGGCTCAAACCTTCTTGCTGTCAGGTGACAGCGCTACCCATTTTGCCCAGATATAAAGTTCATGTTTTTGTCCTCATCTAGTAAAGGCCAGGACACAGTAAGGATATTCCAAAGTGGGCCCAGGTGCGATTCACTTGGCCAGCCCTGGCCCGGTTGGAAGAGGTGTGCCAGAGCACGGTTCGGTTGGCCTTTGGCATGGTATGCATGTAGTGTGAGCGCAAAGCGCGCCTGAGCCCGAAACTGAAGACGCGACGCCCCTTTTAAGGGACTATTTCAAATAAATGTATAAATCATTCTTACTTTTCAACGAACACAAACTCGGCAAGCGTGTTTTGGCACGGTTCAAGACAACTGTACCTAGTGTAAGTACATCCTAAGCTGATGGTCGACAGCGTCAAGCCACCAGCGTCAAGCCACCAGAGCCCAACCGAGGGCTCGCCACCCAGCCTCTAGGACTACAATTACCACGATGCATTGCACTAATCACTTGATCCAGCTGATGCCCATTTGCTGGACTATTTAAACACCACACTCAAACTGTTTCAAACTGTTTAAGCTGTTAACTTTACAAAGCGTTTTCCTTTTTTTTCTGCCTTGTCCGTTATTTGATCCCTGGACTGTTTCTTTTGTTCTGATCGTTTGCCGCCTGTCCTGACCTATTGCCATTGCTGGTGTTTGACCCCTGCCTACATCACCATGATCATCTCTATTAAAACTGCATTTGGATCCGACTTCTGTCATCATGTTTCCTACTTGAAACAGTCTGTGAGCATTTGTCAGGCCTATGGTACACTGAAAAGAATTATTCATTGGATTTACAATTTTTTTAGGGTAACTGTTAAGTAAAGGAATCTTGAGGTAAAGACAACAAGAATGACGTTTTCATAGCATAAGGAACGAACACAGAGACTTAAATACACTGAACATGATTACACAAATTACAAACAGACACACAGGTGAAACTAATGAACACTAACAATAGGTGGGAAAACTGAACAAAGGTATCACATGACAAAACATAAGCACATGGAACACAACAACACGGGGAAAATCAAATGACGCACAGAGCACCCTGACACACGTCCTCTTGAATTAAAAGCACACTATTGAATCAGTTTGCTACTGTCCATTTGGTGTGTTCATGGGCATCTTTTAGGTCCAGACGGAACAAGATGTGAGTCAATGTGAGGCAACAACATTATTGGGTTTTGTTGGTACTAGTTATTTAACGTCGACTTGATGTGTACCGGCCTTTACAATCACACTAGCCTTTTAGTTAAGTGAAGATCCTTGTGTTTTCAGTGTCTTTTGCACACTCTTTCAAGCCTGTCCACTAAAGTAGACACATATTGAATTAATAAAGTTGATTAATTGAATAATTGATTGTTAATTAGAACAATGGTCATTTGTGAAAACTGATATCCCTACTTACAACACAGTCCTCAGGACAATATGCATGAAAAGCAGCTTGTTTACATTATAGTGCCTCTATCGCCCTCAGGAGAGCTTTTGGGATGTTTTTGTTCTGCTGAGCGTAAGTGAGAAGCCGTGAGTGTTTGGTTTGGTCAGCGTGATCTGTTGTCATATTGACTCAATCCTGACCTTAACCATTATGAGACACACTGCCTGTGTGTGTATCTCAGGTCAGCTGCTGTTTAAACCAGTTAGAGATCTTTCACTAAGTTGTAAAGCAAAGAGAAAGCAGGTGCAGTCCAGACTTGCCAAACCAGATGGCCTGAAAAACTACAAGTGTATGGGGAAGTTTATACGTTCAATTGACTAATTGCTACACAACTTCAAAAAATCTAAATCAAGATAATTTTTTTTTTTTTAAACACAAGACCACAAATAATATCCAGACATTTGAGTCCACTTTTCATCTTCCTATTATAAGATGTCTTCTTAAAACATTTGATTAACCTATAGGTAAATGTCCCTCCAAAACATTATTACAGAGCAGAAAAATCAGTGTACATTTGACTAAATTTGAGTTTAACTTAACACTCCTTGGGTGTACATATGACTCCCTCCATTTTGGAGTTAAAAGAACACTTTCTAAAGTGTGAAATTTGTACATTACTCACAGAGTTTATTTCAACACAATAAGAGTTTATTCTTACATCTAACAGAAGTGTTACCCTTTAAAGTGTTAATATATTAAATTTGTACTCATAGAGTTCATGTGTATATAAGCTAATGAGTGCATATACTGCTCCTGATGAGAATTAATTTATTATATCTTATAATTTATTATATCATCAAGACTGTTTGTCCGAAAGAACCGGTTCGAGTAAAAAAAAAAAAAGGACTTCCCATCACTAGTGGGAAACACACTGCATACTGGGTTAAAAGTTTACCACAAAAAAAGTCTTAAATGTACATTCTTTCATACTCGTGTATTGAAATGTACTCTGGGTTTTAACACTGAACAACACCAAAAAAAAATCACACTGTGTATTTAACACCAGAATTTTTGCTGTGTAGGAATAAATGTTCATGTATTAATTTACTATAGATTTTTAATCATTTACATTGGTTAAAACGCATCTGAAATGTATTGAAGTCCAATTTGTGTAAATTGTTATGTTTTTGGTTGTAATTCACAATTCATACTGCTCATATGTATCTTTTACCTCCTATTAAATTCAGTTTGACAAACTAGCGCACCCTTTTGCTTTGAATTTCTTTTCTGTTTTCTGTATAGTTTATCAGTTTTCTTTTCTGTATAATTACACACATGGCGGTTCATTTCACTGTGGCGACCCATTAATAATGGGACTAAGCCGACAAGAAAATGAATGAATGAATGTATAATTCAACACATTTCTCCCTTGTGGTTTAGACAGCATTCCGAGAGTTCACACTTAGCTGATGATTGATAATAAAGCTTGTTTGGCATGCTGTCCCGGGAGAGAGTCCTGAGCTGCTGAGATCCTCGAGTCCTGGGCTCCCTCCCGTTTGCAGGGCGAGAGGGGAGTTTGAGCTCAAGTAGATCTCGATGAAATCCCCCCTGGCTTATTTCTGGCTAGTGACGGATATGTATGACTGAGGAAAGGTGGTATCAATTTGTGTGTTCATTTTACTTAGGGTGCGTGTTATTTGGACTGTGGGAGGAAACCAGAGAATCCGGGGAAAACCTACGCGAGCACGGGGAGAACAAGCGAAACTCCGCACAGAAATGTCGTCTGTTTGAGTAGGGACTTAAACCAGAGGCATTCTTGCTGTGAGACAACAGTGCTAATCACTGGGCCACCGTGTCACCCATCTGAAAAGGAGGGAAAGTAGGGGTGGGTCGGGGGGTTCTTCAAGACGAAGATGTTGAGATAAGAAAACTTTGGTTAATTATAGAGGGTTAGGAATCATCTGATTGGATAATCGATCATGAGCTGATGCTGGAACAGCTGTGTTCAATCATAAGCACGTGATCCTCTCGAAATTTGTTTATAAATAAACTTCACAAATAGGCAGAACAACATATTCAGTAGTACAATAAGCATGTAATCTATCCTGTTGTTTACTGTTGTTAAAACAAAAGTTAATTAAAAATTAATAACATAATTTCTTTTCAAAATTACTATCAAATATTAAATAATTTATAACAGCATCTATATTTAATTTGATATAACTACACAAAATAATATAATATATAACAAATCAATTCGATTTATGTAACATATTTTATAATTTATATACATAATTGTTCAAAATGAATATACATTATAATTATTTGACAATTTATTAATATATACGGTATATAACTTATACAGTATAAAGTACTTTGTTAACTTAAAAGTACTGTAATTTATTATTTAAATATATTTTAATATGTAATATATTGAAATTTTCATATAACAACACAATAAGTAACTTTATGGTAACTGATAAGTATTTTTTAACATATTTATGTGTATGTGTATGTATGCATGTATGTGTGTATGTATGTATGTATATTGGCATGTATATGTGGCATAAAAAATGTATAAAGATAAATATTAAAAATAAACCTTTACACTTTATGTGCCTTTTTTTCGGTTTATGCATATTGAGCTGCTCTGATCCAGCTGGATCATACTGGACAGTAAATCCCTGTCTGCGATGCCACGTGGGTGACATGTTTCCATTGCACTGCCTGAATGCTCTGTGTCACACCTCATCTCCTTAAAGAGCCAAGTCAGATCTGATAACCCTTTAACTGGTGGCCCTCCAGTTTCCAGGAACCTTCACATGGTCCCACATACAGTCCCACCACATACACTCAAACACACAGACACTTGATACTGTGAAATTAACAGTTCAGAGACATCAATTGCAAAACTCCATAAAGTTACTGAGGAAAACTGTAACTCAAACAATATCTAAAGCCAGTTACTAACAAATGTACTCCTATACTTTAACAAATGCTGGGTTTCACATAATATATTTGAGTTGGAACAACACGAAGGAATTAGGTTAATTTACTAGTTTTGGTGTTGTTTCAGCTCATTTTAAATAAGTAGTTTGAACAAGCAACATTTTTGGTGTATTTTAAACACTTATCAAAGCTGTCAAAAATAACACAAACAGTGAATCAACTAATCAAACAAAGGAGAGTAAAGATTTGTTTGCAAAAGGTTAAAATGGCATGACAACAGAGGTTTTTATCTTACATGTTTTAGGGTTCCCATGCTTTTTTAATAATAAACTTCACTGGTAATCATTTTAAGATTATATGATTGTATTATAGTGATTTTTTAAAGTGACATTTCTTGATATACTGTGGTTTCGTCATGAATAGTGTGCATTTAGATTACTCTGTTTGGCCACTGTATGTGTGTTGTCTTTTCTTGTGTATATATATTATTATTATAAGTTTAAAGTAAAAAGCATATACCATAAATTAAAATTATCTTATAAACCTAAAAGTCTATAAGCATTTATATGTGCTTCTTAATGTATGTCCATAATAGTTATAATAAATAAATTTACCCCCTTAGGATTAATTATGTTGTCTGATTTTGAAAAATTGTCACTAAAAACTATTAAAAATGCTAATAACCACTATTATGGCATATTAATAACACATGTCATGACTGAAGAAAGTCAAAAGAATTATAAAATGACTTATGACATTTACAATGATAACTAAAAACAAATTGTCATAAAAAACTTAGAGAAACTGCCAGATAGTACAGTCCATATTTTTTGTTACTATAGTGTTGTACGTCAGTACCTCAGTATTACCTTAGTATGGATAGTTATAAATACTGTACTCCTTGGGCTTAATGTGTGGAGACATAATATCTGATTTTGAAGTAAACTTAAATATTGTAAGGGTTTAATCGGGTTCATTGTGACAAAAAATATGATTTTTCCACTTTAGTCAACTCTCCTTTTATAAAACCATACATCTGGATCCCCATTACTGTGTGTGCGTGTGTGTGTGTGTGTGCGTGTGTGTGCGTGCGTGTGTGCGTGATTTACTATATACCTTCAGCGCGCACTTCTGTCCGGTTTTCTTATTATAGCACTCCACTACTTTTCCATTGACACCCAAACCCAGCACATGACTGGACACTTTGTAGTCCTCGGTCACGGCATGCCGCTTAATTTCCAGTTTGGGAAACACGGGTAAGGGGAACTGAGTGGACTCCCCGTCCGAGGACTGGTTTTCTGAAGGGGTCGCGGCGCTCTCGCTCGCCCCGGGTTGCTCGCTCTGCTCTTCGGGCTTCGGCTCGGACGCGTCCGCGGTGTCCGTCTGGGACTTTCCATTCTGAAGCATCTTTCAGTACAGGTGAAATGAAGGTTTCGGAGACTCAATATGGTCCTTTAACATCCACAGACAAACTGTCCCGCTGTCAGAGAGTGACGCTGATCCCAAAATACACCGCTGATGATGAATTCCTGCGATGACTGACGGTCACAGCATTACAGCACATTATACTCAGAAACACACGAGGGAAAACATGTCCGTTTCAACGTTAACGGCTGTAGAATATCTCAACAACAGCAGCAAAAAAATAAACCAATATAAAATATGTCCTTACGTCGGCTACACGTTTTTTTAAGTTGTGAGGATTAATTTAGAATCAGTGTTATCTAGTTATAAAAGTCCTATTTAAGTTCACCAGAAAATGTCTCTGTTATAAAGTATCATACATGAAAAAGAAAGTGTCTTTTGTCCTCTGGAGTTCCCGTCACTGACTGTAATGCCGCTCTCTGTGCGTGCGTGTGTGTGTGTGCGTTCACATGGGGTCAGTGTCTGTTGCGGAAGCGCGAGCCCCGTGAACCGCTATTCTCTTAAAGGAGCCGCGGCCGGTTATTATCGAGATGACATGTGTAAACTAATATTCCTGATTATGGAAATTAGATAATCCATTTGAATAAGGTTTTATTAATCAGCATTTTAGGACTGTAAGGATGTTTTTTTTACTAGGCAGGCAAGCTACTTAAGGCCAGTTTACACCACACTGACAAACAAACCAGATGTCGGTTGTAATTAAAACGCTGCTAGAAATACTGTTATTTTACCACTGCCCGACGATTGCCAAGCAGAATAATTTATTAAACAATCATTCTCAGGGATAAGAACATATTTGTCCTAGTGAAGCAGCAGTTTGTTGGACCAATGGCACCACACTAAGAAAAAAAGGTACACGGCGGTATAAATAACGTTCCTTGAGGAACAGTTTTGTACCTTTGTAAAAATTGTACCTTATGTGGTACTGAAAAGACCTCTTATGATACTGTTCTGTGCCTTTTATGGTACAACTGAAGTGAAGGTAAACAGTTGTTCTCATATAAAAGGTACAAAAGTGTTCAACAACTCCTTCTTTATTACAGTATCTATGATAATAAATATCACTGGAAAAGCAAAGTGATTTTTATGAATAATTTCCATATTAAAACAAGAATCGTCATTTAAAAGTATGTTTAAAGATACTTATAAACATACATTTTTAGTCCTATAATACAATAATATAAAACAACTGGTAAAACATAAAACTGTAGGTATTGTAAACTAAACATTTAAGGCATTTTAATAAATGTTTGGTAAGCAGTTTTGACACTGTTAAGGTATAAAGTGTCTTGTCACTGTGGTGGTACCTTTCACAAACTATACAATATTGTATCTGCAGGTTTTTAAAAACAAAGGTACATTTTGGTTTCCCATGGTATAAATCATGACCTTAAAAGGTACAAATTTGTTTCTTTTCTTAAGGTACAATTCTGTCCCATAAAAAAGTACTGCCCCAGTGACAAGGGTTTGTACCTTCTTTGGTACAACATTGTACCATTTTTTCTGAGAGTGCAGACATCAACAGTAACACACAGATCCAACAAACGCTGAAAGACTTTGTTGGAGTTCGACTGTGTGGTGACCTAAAAGACTGGATCTGCGAGAAAGAGTACCCTACAGGACAACATTTGGTCCAATCTCATCTCTCTCTATAGTCATTAACCAATACCCCCACCCCCTGGCCGCATTTCAGGTGTGACAGGTAAGAAAGTTTCACTCATCAAAAGAACAAGCCAAAATAAAGAGAATATGCTAACACTAGCCTTTCTGATGAAATACCACCATAATAAAGATCTTTGATCTTTAAGGGCCAATAAAAGCTGCCGATAGAATGTTTTTATAAAGTGTTTTGACGATGCATTACCATCGGTCATATTGAAGGCACAGAATGTAAACAATGCCACTGAACTGAATGAAACTCTCATATTTTGCTGATTATTGCTGCTGAAAATAATAAATTATTGTCATGTTTTATTGTCATATATTATTTAATGCTGCCCATCTTTTACCACCTATTAAATTCAGTTTGTCAAAATATTGCACCCTTTTGCTTTGATAATTTTCTAATTTAGCAGATTTCACACATTTCCCCACTTGTGGTTTAGACAGCATAAATAGGCAGGACAATATATTCAGAAGTACATTAAGCATGTGATTTATCCTGTTGTTTACATCGGAGTATCGCCGGTCCCGGGGCGTGAGACTCTAATGAATAATTGAAATGATGGGATCCAAGACCAACCAAAACTCTCATTACAATCACAATGCATTTTATGATCAGCAGTTAAAACATAAATATAGTAAATAAAATAATAATAATAATTTTGGAGTCAGATGTAATTATTGATGGAGTCAGAATTAAACAGGGAGACAAAATGAGTATAAATTAAAGTAATTTTTTGTAAACAATAGCCTAAACCTTCACCCACACAATTTGATTGCATTGTTTGGACAATGGGTGGCACCTTAAGACTGCAGTTTAAAATATGGTTCAACATGTTGTCACTTTCACATGTTTATTACAGTGTTGTTACAGCGAACTAAATTTATTGATACTTATTTTAATTTTCAGTGAGGCAAATTAAAAGGATTATGAATATTATCTGAAATTGAAATCCATGTACTTTTCATGTGCTACTTTATGAATTAGCACACAATACTGAGCTCACATGTTGTTTTTTAATTCCTATTCACATGCAAACCCCGTCTGGTTTTATAAGCTATTACACTCAATAAAATGCACTTTAGGGTGGAGCTGACAGCATGTTTGAAACCTATTTTATTAACACATTAAAATACTAAGCCAGCAGTCATGTCAAAACTCATGAACACACACACATACAGTATATATATATTTATATATATAAGTGTGTGTCTGAACTTTAAGAATAAAATATTTAAAAAATGCTAACTGACCTCTTTTACAGTGCATTTTCATAACCATCAGCTTAAATTAACTCCACTATACAGAATGTGTTATATAAACTCATTACAACTGAAAACCAAAAAATGTAATTTAGAAATGATTAATAATTCATGTTCTGCAACCATAGTTTTTCCCATGTTGTTTCAAGCTTTTGTGTATGTGTGTGTATTTAAATTATGTATATGTGTGTGTTTGAGAGTCTAGTAGTCTAAAGCACAGATGAGAGCCACTCCCTGTTTGATCCAGTGCCCCTGGGTACGGTCTGTGGGCAGCTCAACTGCAATTACATAATTAGTTGAATGGCCGGTGGTAGAGAGAGTTCCTGTTGAAGAAAAAAAGCAAAACTTTTTAGACATCTTTGCTAAAAGAGCAACCAAATTCTTACAATAGCCACAATGACTCCACAGGAGGTGGTGGAGTGCTTTGTATAGTTTTCCTTTTCCTTTGTATGTTTGTGGATGTATAAAATCTGCTCACAAAATTACGAAGCTGATATTCTCCCTTAAAAAAATCGATCCTATCCAACAGAGAAACATTCTAGAGAAAAAAGTCTAGTTATTACAACACATTCATCACAACATGTAATCTAAAACTAATGTCTGTCCAAATGCATACACAAAGAATTAATGCTAGAAGGCTTTAATAAACGTTAATGTCGTTGCCATGTGTGTAAATGCATGTTTCAGGAGGTACACACCAAGTGTGAAATATTTGAAATATTAGTAATTTGTGCAAAATTGGTTCAGATCAACCACTTAAAATGATATTGTAAAACTATAGTCATTATTAACAGTCTGTGTTCTTTCTATCACAATTATGGTTCACAGGGTTCCCACTCTACGTCAAATGTGAAATTGTCAGACTTTTCACTGGCTAAGAGGCTGAATTTCTATGGCCAGTAATGAACAGGCACTGTTGTTTTGAGCACTTGCTAGAAAAAAAGACGACTGCAGACAGTATTTTAACAGGTACTGGAGATGGCCTGTTTACAAGTAGGAAAATAATGAAATTGCACTGAAAAATAGTCTAACTAAAGGCAAAATGGGAAACAAAGCAATAAAAACATGGTGGAGAAAATTGTAATTTTGATAAATGGAAATAATTTAAAATTTAAAATGGCAAACAGAAATCCCTGATATTCCCTATATTCAATAACTATAATACTCACTTACTTACTTACTCCCAGGGACACTTGTAGCAAAATTGATATTAAGCATAGCTTTCCCAATTCATCTAAATGACATGTTTTTGGCGGAAACCGGAGCAAGTGGAGCAAAACACAAACACGGGGAGAACATGCAAACTCCACACAGAAATACCAACAGACCCAGCTGAGGATCGAACCAGAGACCTTCTTGATGTGAGGTGAAAGTGCTACCCTCTGCACCATCGTGTCACCTCCAATATCTTTAATAGACCTTTTAATATTCCAGAAATTCCATGACCCGTGAGAACCCTGGGTTGAGTTTTTGACACACATTTGAGGTGTTTGGCCAATCCCAATGCACTGTCTCACCAGGCCAATCAGAGCACTCCTGATTTTTCAGAAGGAAGGGTTTTGTAGAAACTAGAAGTTAAAGGGATAGTTCAGCCCCAAAAAATCAAATGTACTTACTATTTACTCTCCCTTTAGTGCAAACAAATACTATGGAAGTCAATGGTTACAGGTTTACAGCTTTCTTTAAAATATTTTCTCTTGCATTCAGCAGAAAAAAAAGAAATCCGACAGGTTTGGAACAACTAAAGGATAAGTAATTGATGACAGAATTTTTAGTTTTGGGTGAACTATCCCTTTAATCATAGCATTTAAACTGTACTTTAAGTTTCAAACTGTACAGTATGTGACAAATAATGTATATTAAAATGTAAATAATAATATAAAATGCATTATAATACTTCTTTAACAATAGAACTGCTCACCAGCTCGCGTTAGAGTTTTGTAAATAGGACACAGGTAGACTCCAGACTGAGGGGTTTTGTGGTTGGGAACAGGTACCATCCAGATAACAGCCATCTCTGTGTAGAGCTCTTTGGGACGGGATTCAGCAAGCTGACCTGTGTCTGCATCCCAGCGTGCTCCTTCTAGAAACAAACCGTGAATGAAGCAGCCAATCTCAGGCCTTTTGGTAAGCTCTGCTACTGCTTCCTTCATCACCTAAAAGAGCAAAACAAATGCATATTGCAATAAAAATATACACATCATGCTATTTAGATTTGCAAGAGAACATCTTATTCCAATGTCTGACATTCTCAGGTATACTGTACTTCTCAAATATCAAATTTGCTTTCAGAGCTTAATATGGAAACAGGCTTTAAATTGCATTAGACAGTTTAATGCAAGAATGCCTTGCTGTTAAAAGCTGATTATGCACCTTAAAGTCAAAAGCAATGGTGTCAATGGAGACCACAGAGCCACGGGCGAAGTTCTGCAGGGTTCCTGTGAGGAAAGCCTGGGGGAAGAAGAAGCCGCTGATCCAGAATACAGCAGGAATGCCATCTGAGATCCAGTTCTGCAAAAAGCTCATCCGCTGGACAAGATCTGACACCCAAGAGGCCAAAGGCTTAAGGGATGGATATGCCTGGAAAAAAATTAAAAGTAGAAATATCACATCTAGATGCTCATTCATGCCAAGAGTGTTAAATATAATTTTAACGATAAATATATTTACATTCACAATGATCTGTTTATTTTAATTTTTATATTTTCTGTTTATTATAATAATTGTTTATGATCACCACATTTTTACCAGCAGATGACTTTAGTGTATAAATAAAGCATCTGACCAGTGAATCCAGCTCATGTAACTTAATATAATTGATAATCAGTCAGTGTAGTGAAATAAAAACCACAAATTGACAACACAAAGTTGAAAAACTTGATGCACTGGATACCTAAGGTACTTTTATTTTTATACTTCAACTTAAAAGCCTGGCTGGCATAAATTGTGTATTTTTTATCATATTATGGCTTAACCAATTGTTTCTAAGATAGTCCTTATCCTTTATTAATCTTTGAAAAGAGGGCTTAACATCGAGCAGTTTGCTTCTCCACAATGTCATCTGTACACTAAAAAATTCTTAGTAATTTTCCTTTATTTTTTAGACGAAGCAAACAAACTTTTCTAGTAATCTCAACTTACATAAATTAAACTGACAAAAATGTTCCTATAAACTTTGTATAACTTAAAACATTAGTTGAAATCTGATTAACTTATTAAAATGAGTTAAAGTAACATAAAAATATTTGGTGTCTTGACGTTTTTTTTTTCAGTGTAGCTTTAAATTGCTATAGTATCTGGATGCAAACTTGATGATGCAAGCTGAGACTGCATATCTCAGTGATGCAATGTCAGACACAATGCACTCAATGGAGCTAGTGACATCACAGTGAGGGGTAGTGTTAGGATTGCATTAAAAAGCATTGGATGCAGCTCAGCTTGCACTGCACCAGATCTGCATCCAGACCCCTCTCTTAAATTCCACGCACCCATTTTATGTTTCAATGTTTTCTGAATGGCTGTAGGTGATTTATTGTTTTTAGCTCTGAAAAGGGATCCCAAAAATATTGTTTCTCTACTCTTTATAATTGTAGTTGTTGTCTGAACTCCCGCTGTTGTTGTTTGATTTTAAGAATAATTTTTCTGTATGTCTTTATTGTTATTTTTATAGTTATTGTGCCTGGTGTGAACAGACCTAAATAATCATAGCACAAACTTTGATTTCTGTTACATGCACAAATGTGTTTACATAGTCATGGCATAGCAACACAAAAGATCCTTTCAAAAATTCAGAGCATGTCTTGCATGGTTAACATTTGGAAGATTCTTGCCTTGGCCTTCCATATTTCGGGAACAGCATTGATGAACAGACTGTTAGACATCAGCTCCAGTTCAGATGACATAACCACCAAACCCTTCAAAGCCTTCACCAGATCACTGAGACTCTGGGAAATTACTGATAACAACCTATTATATCTGTGAAAGTGATAAAGAGGGACACTTTTAGAATGCTTAGGAACAAAGTGAACTGTAGTCTACTTGTTTTCAACTACACACTACCTTTCAAAAAGGTGCTTTATACTTTCATTCATTTTTTGGTTGACAGAAAGTAAAAAAACATTTATTTGAAAAAGTTTTATGGCATAGTTCCTTCAAAAATGTTGTAAACCAAGTCATTAACATCTACAGTATACAGTATGATGAACAAAAATACTATGGAAGTCAATGCTGCTTTCCAACATTTTTCATTATCTTGTCTTTTGTGTTCAACTGAAACAGGTTTGTAACAAGTTGAAGGTGAGTAAATGATGACACAATTTTAATGTTTTGGGGTAAACTATCCCTTTAATTAATTGAACTGAATTACTTTTTACTTTTCATCAATTTAATGAATTCTTGCTGTATAAAAGGACAAATATTTGTAGATAGTGAACATTTAAAATATGCACTTTTCATACTAAATATGGACCAGGACATGCACAAGAGGGAAACTTACCTTATAACCTCCTGAACCAGGACAGTGTTCATAGATTCTTCATACATCACTGGGTATTTATTCATGACCTCCTGTACATTGATAAGATCAGGAATTTTCTCCACAATCCCCTCCACTATTTCCTCTATGATCTGAATGTGCAAAAGATAAGAGAGTGTGCATTAGACCCAAATATACATTTTAGTAAAAAATACTTTAGTACTAGATACATTCAGATGATATAGAGTGCACAGCATATTTGAATACACCCATCACAAATCTCTCATTTAAATTAAAATGTTCTATAGGATGCTTTACAATATTATATTTGTGCAAATTTTCATAGTTTAGTCAGTACTGAAGCCAAATCTGGAGCTAATCTAACAAAATAACTTTAGATAACTTTAAAATTAGAAGCTTAAATTTATATGTGAGGGACAAATATTAAATAATATTTTCAAAAATAGCAAAAATCAAAAAATATTTACAATTGTTGATATGTTGTAGTTTGTAATTTGTTTTTCAATATTTTGCATGAATTTAAATGCATTATCTTTCCATTTCTAAAGATGTTCTGTGACTAATATATTATTTTAATAAATATATCTGCCTAATAAATGTGTTTTGTTCAAATTCACCAATATATATGATCTATTTTCACTGAGAAATTGATACAAATATTCATTTACAAAATGGGGTGTACTTATTTATGCTGAGCACCGTAGATGCATTCAGATGAAACGCATGACTGTTTGAAATGCAGCACAATCACAAGCCTTTCTAAAATGAAATTATTTATTTAGGATGTTTCTCGACAGCCGAGGTCAAAATTATTAGCCCTTCTGTGAAATTTTAGATCTTTTAAAAATATTTCACAAGTGCTGTTTAATGGAGATAATTTTTTCAGCACATTTTTCAACACTATAGTTTAAAATACCAATTGCTAATAACTAATTTATGTTGTCTTCCCCATTATTTTTACTATTTATTTAGCAAAATACTACTAATATTGAACTTAAAGTGCATTTTAAAGGTTTAACTAAAATGATAATTGGCCAAGCCATTGGACAACAGTGGTTTGTTCTGTAGCCAATAGAAAAAAAAAATTCTTAAGAGGGATAATCATTTTGACATTTTTAAAATAAATTAAAACAAAAAAGATTAATTTAACTGCTTTGATTGCAGCCAAACTAAAATAAATATATTCCAAAATAAATATATTATATTAAATATTGTGAAAATGTCCTTGCTCTGTTAAACATCAATTGGGAAATAAAAATTTCACAAGAGGATTAATAATTTTTCTCTTTATGTGTGTATTTTAGTTGTTTTTCTGGTGGAAACCAATGCTTTTCAGGATTCTTCTTAAGTAAAAAACATTGTTATTTACATGTGTCAATGCTGAATAAAACAAAAAAGAAACTTTACTTAATTTTTGCAGGCAGAATTATTACTGACCCCAAACCTTTCAAACTCTCTGAGTCCCAAATTCCCATAAATGCATGTGGCTTCGATATGACACAAACCTCCTCTCTGGATTTGCCCCCGCTGGCTGCGACTCTGGGCTGGAGCTTCACTAAGGTTCCCAGCAGAGCAAATGTCTCATTTTGTGCAAAGCTAATGTTGGCGTTGTCATGGAGTCCAAAGATCTCTGGCGAGTCGTTAATTGGTAGGCCACGAAAATATGTAAAATAACCCTGCACAAAAAAGTAAGATGTTGCAAAACTCTAGACACAAGACAACACAAGATAAACCATGAGACTGTGGAGAAAGAAGCTCCTTACACTGATCTAAGATCACATTAAGTTAAGACGAATACAGTAACTATAGACCATTACGATGTGGCGATATCATTGGCCCGAGAATATTTCCTGCTTGTTGTCAAACTAATTCATAACTATAACAAGAGGCAACTCAATCGTGATTTAACATTAAAACAGCTACCATAACATTATTTATAAATATGTGGACCTTTTTGGATTCTCGGAAGCTTTGGAAACTAAAAATGTAAAACAGGAAACTCATTAGGACCATTGTTATTGTTTGCGTCCCTCAAAATGGTCTATAATGAACTACTATCTCTCACTATTCTTCCCCAGGTCATTAATTATAATTCAGAATTTTATAGTTTTCTTAAAAGTCCCGTGAAATTAAAATAAAATATTTTTTTAAAAAATTAAATACTTTTTGTTATATTTATAAGCTAGTGCGTTCCAAAACAGTGACAAAATTTGCATTTAGAAAATATAAAACTGATATAAATCCAAAGTTTCTAAAGCTTGTAGTTTGTCACTTCCGCCTGAACGGTTTCTCATCAATTCTTGACCAATCAAATTCTTTCAAGTATCTGACATGTTCCACCCCATTCAAGACGCTTCTCATTTGCTCTTCATTTGATGCGCTTGAGCTCAACCACTCTCACTGACAGAGCTGTCATAAAAATAATATGCTATTGGCTGATTTCTTAAAGGGAAGGAGCTACTCAATGTTTTGTTGAGATTGCGTTAAATATTGAATTAAAAATTGCACATTTCAAAACGCTTCAAAGGACCTTTAAATTGTTTGTTTAAATATGCAAATAAGGATTGACTCATGAAATAGGTGCTAATTAGCATAAAATTTTAGCAGGAGGCTGTCAGATTCCAAATTGTTGTTTCTTTTATAAAAAAAACACTTTTTTAAGTCTTTAAAAATATGAATTGTATTCGACACCTAGAGACACAAATTGAAAAAAAGTGAAACAAAGAATACATCTAAAAGTAGAAGAAAGAAATTTCTTTATCTTTCCTTTGTTTTATTTGGTCAATTTGCGTATGTAGATGTCAAATATAATTCATATTTTTAAAGATTAAAAAAAGTTATAAGCTGCACTCTGGAGGTGGGAGACCCCAGAGTGTATGGCCATATAAATATAAATACACATTACTTACTTACTACAATGTTCAATTTTTTGTGCTAGAAGTTTATAAAAAAAAAATAAAAAAAACCTGACAGGTTGTTTGGATTTCTTTCTTCCATTGAACACAAAGGAAGATATACTGAAGAATTTTGGAAAAACACAGCCATCAACTTCCATGGTATATTTTGTTCATACTATAGATGTCAATGGTTGCTTTTTTCTAACATTCTGCAGAATATCTTGTTTTGTGTTCAACAGAAGAGAAACATTCATAAAAGTTCAGAACCACTTGAGTGTGAGTAAAGGATGAGGAAATGTAAAATTTTTAAGTGAACTATTCCTTTAAGAGACATGAGTTCTGGACCTTGACGTTGTTGTCTGTGGGGATTTGTCTATAGTCTCCAGAAGGAGAGTAAATGTGATCAGGGCTCAGGACAGTGGGCTGGTAGAAATCCTCCAGGATGTTTAGGATGCAGCGTCGATCCCAGTTATCCGTCACACGACCGCCGTAGTTTATTTCCCCCGCTGTATACTTCAACACCTGAATATATAGGAAGAAAAAGAAAAATTTAAACAAGATCAGAAAGATTTGTGAGTGCGGCTTCCTAATATAGACACCACCTAATATAGACTTTTAGATGTTCTGTAAATGCTTAAAATGGCATGTTTATAGTCACATGCTTAATCAGCAAAGGAAGGGAAATGCTGTGCAGAGAGAAATGAAACTGTGTGTGTGGCAGGAGAACGTCTGGTTTTGCCTTGTATGGGATATCCTGATACTCGTCCAAGAACATTTTCAGCTGGCTGATGCAGATGTTCAGGTCCCCATCTGTAAACTCATATGGAATGTTAAATCCTAATGGGCCAAATTTCCTGCGCTCAATGGCATTTCCATGGAAAAGGCACAGGGACAGGAGGAGAGATTTAAACTCGGCTGTCTGACAAAATAAAGACAGAGAGAAAGAAAAATACATATATGGAGTAAAAATAAATAAATCATCTACATACATTTGAAGTCAGAATTAATAAACCTCCTGAATTATTAGCCCCCCCTGTTAATTTTTTCCCCCAATTTATGTTTAACGGAGAAAAGATTTTTAAACACATTTCTAAACATTATAGTTTGTTCTGTAGACTATTGAAACAATATATAGCTTAAAGAGGCTAATAATATTGACCTTAAAATGTTTTTTAGAAAATAAAAAACTGCTTTTATTCTAGCCGAAATAAAACAAATAAGACTTTCTCCAGAAGAAACAATATTATCAGACATACTGTGAAAATATTTTTTAAAAAGAAGAAAAAAAATTAAATGGGGTTTAAAAATTCTGATTTCAACTGTAACTAAATATAAATACAGTATATTACTGTATGTAGTTTCATGTGCCAGCATTCAACATATAGATTTTGTTGGAATTAAATTAATATTTTTATCCAGCAAAGGTGTATTTAATTAATCAAAAGTGACAGAAAAGACATTTATAATATCTATCCACTATGCCACTATAGCGTCTTATTTATATATAATAATTATAATTATGTTAATGTTGATGATTCATTGGAAATTATTATTAATTATTATAAGAATTTTGTGGAAACCATGATACCTTTATTTTAGGATACTTTGGTAAATAAAAAAAATAAAATAAAATAAAATAAAATAAATAAACAAACAAACAAACAAATAAATTAATTAATAAATGAATGAACGAATATATAAATAAATAAATAAATAAATGTAATATTAGAATAACTTCCAATGGATAATCAACATTAAAACAAAAAAAGGAATAATAATAATCATAAAAAATTGATTTAAAAATAGATCATAACACAACAGTGATTTAACATCTTAATACAGTATTCTACAGATTACTGTTCATTTTTGATCAAACAAACGCAACCTTAGTCTCAAAAAACGCAACAAAAATCCGCAAGCTTGTGAACAGCACTTTAAATGTGTTAAAATCTTAATATCACAGTAATACTTTCCCAACATATAAAAGCAAAATTAAATCTTTTTGAAAATGTGCTTCTTTTCAATCTGAACCTTAGTGCAGGAAGTGATGAAATCTTCAGTAACGCTGGCATAGGTCTTTAGGAGATTGGCTTTAATGCCTCGCGGCGGCTCGATGGTCATCTTGGAGCCATTCTGTAGGATGGACACGGGAAACTTGTTGCTGGGCAGACTAGTGAGCCAAAGCCGGAAGTCCCGATGGACCTACAACACAAATTTCAGATTGTTTTAGGTAGACAAACAGTCAATAAAAATAAAATCATGTATAGCTAGTCAGACTAGGTTTGTCAAACTTTGTCAGGATTGATGTTTTCGATGAGTCTCTCCAGAGATGGCATCCAGCTGGGAGCAAGGTGGCAGTTTTGGAAGAAAACCCATTTGCCTTTCTCCATGGCACTGTGCATCATGACCTCAGCACTGGGACCCTGATATATAAAAATGCAGTCAGAATTTTATATGATCACACACAAATATAGGGCTGGTTTTACAGCTTGAGACAGCGCAAACCCTTTTTTCGCATAAAGAAAATACTGATTTAAAGGAAGTCACAGAGTGAAAAATGTGAAATGTTGAGCATTCGTAGAAGTTTCTGTTTCATATGCAATATTTACAGTATGTGAGCGTTTTAGTGAATCATGCAAAGTGAATTACTAATCACTAATCAGTACTTGTTTCACTATTTAATGCAAAAAAAAAATCTGTTGTTAACCCACTTTGCACAAAGAATAAGACAGCAAGTGGTAGAAGAGAGAAATTTCTTCACTTGTGCTCCATTAGTGCCACACGACAAAATTATCTGAACATGACCATAAACATGATGCAATATTTTTTATTTGCTCTGCATTTAATAGAATGTGTTGGTCTTTATGGTCACATTAATGCAGCTGTATTATTTACAGCAGGGAAAATAAGTATTAAACACATCTTCATTTTTTCTCAGAAAACATATTTCTACAGGTGCCGTTGACTTGTTGGTGACAACAACAAAAAAATCCATATACAGTATGCAAAGAAAAAAAATCTAATTAGTTTAAAAATTATGCTTAATAAAATTAAATGATGCAGGTAAAATGTATTGAACACATGAAGAAAGGGAGGTGTAGAAAGGCAGTGAAAGCTCAGACAGCAGATGAAATCTCAACAACCCACGACCGTTCCTCATTGTAAATAAATATTAGCTGCTTCAGTCCAACATCTACATTAGCAGGATGATGCAGATGATTTCAGCAAAGACAATTATCCAAAACACAACCAAGGAAACTCTCAAATGCTTTCAGAGACAGAAAATCAAGCTGTAGAATGGCTCAGCCAAACACCTGACTTGAATCCAATAGAAAATATAAAAATAAAGATCAGATTTGATAGACGAGACCCTCAGAACCATCAAGATTTTTACACCCTGTTGAAGTCTGTGAAAGACTCACACCTGAGAAACTCATGTGACTTCATTCTCCATATATGCGGCATCTTTAAGTTGCCATCAAAGCCTTTTATATAAAATATTTAATATGTTTTAGTAGTTTTGCTATATGAGATTTAACCAAAATCTGAATTATATCCTTATAATCCTTTAAAAATATTATTCCCAGGAAAATCATGACCTTTGTAAGTTGTACTTTTTTCTAACTCCCCTCAAAAATCGCTTGAAATTTATGCATTTTCAGTCATACACTAATTTGCTCTTTATCAAATCTTGCCCATAGTGTCCTCATATATGCATATATGTTAAAATATATGCACTAAAGGCAAGTCCCTATAAAGACATGAATATTAAATTTTGAATGGACATAATGAAACTAGTGTAATGTTGAAAATGCATGTACAATGGTTGGAGAGAGATTGTAGAACGGCCATGTCACAGTTCTATAGTAGGTGGAAAAGAACACTGTCCTTTTTATAGAAACACAATTAGCACTAGGGTGGGAAGTCATCTTTTATTAGCATTCGTCTAGTGAAAAATGTAGAGTATCAGGCTCCAAAGGTTGAAGGGTGAACACTTTGAATGGACTACAAAGGCATATAGGGCACACTCAAAAATGAACTGCATTTTTAGTTTGTGTTTGTGCATGTTTTGTTTTTGTACGTTTGTTTATGTTCTGACCTGGCCTTGGCCGAGAGAGATTGCGTTCATCTTTTTCGAAAACTTCATGACCTCTGCAAACTTATAGAGGTCAGCAGCAGGATCGGTTCCGGGAGAAAGCACAAAAATAAGAGGTGTGGAGGGAGACGACTCTTTAAACACCGCAGACAGGTCTGATGTCTAGAGAAACATGTTGTAATGAGAGGAAAATCATAAAAACAGTGAGTCATAGAGAAAAACATTATTAGTATGACTCAAAAATATGCAAATTTCTGCTAAAGGGTGAATTAAAATCGTGTCTTTAACCTCTGATTATTGAACATTACAGTGCTAAGTTCTTACATAAATAATGTGTTGTTGTTCTTTGTTCTAACAATATGAAAATGCTATGATGATATGTGGTGTATATATGCAGTATATGTAAAGACACCTGGGGTTCAATGAAACGCTGACCCAGCTGTGATGACACAAAGTCCTGCAGGCCGTGAGTGAGCCGGTCAGCTCGCAGACAGCGCAGAATTAACAGCTTCTGGAACGAGTCTAATTGGCTGTCCCATTCACCTGGAAGAGGCTCCCTGTTCACATACATAAACATGTAAATGCTAAAAACCTGTTGTGCACAATACTATATAACAATACTCCTATTTTTTTAATTATATTTTTATGTAACCATCTATACACATACATATGCATACAATCAAGCATTTTTTCATATGGAATAATTTGAAGCAATTGATATGAGACGCTCTACTTAAAAGCCTTATTACTTGCTCTGGTGGGGTCACTATTAGTTTATCTTAGCATAACTCATTGAATATGATTTTTTAAATGAAATGTTAATGGTGAAACCATAAGGTCAAATTTGATTCAATGCATTATGCTAAGCTAAGCTAATAGTGCCCCCACTAGCAACAAGAAAAAAATAGACGTTCCTTTAAGTATGTTCAGAAATAACAGTAATAATAAATTATAAGGGGCGCCACGGTGGCGTAGTGAGTAGCAAGTTCGCCTCACAGCAAGATGGTTGCAGGTTCGAGCCTCGGCTGGGTCAGTTGGCATTTCTGTGTGGAGTTTGCATGTTCTCCCCGTGGTTGCATGGGTTTCCTCCGGGTGCTCCGGTTTCCCCCACAGTCCAAAGACATGTGGTACAGGTGAATTGGGTAGGCTAAATTGTCTATAGTGTATGTGTGTGAATGATGGATGTCTCCCAGAGATGGGTTGCGGCTGGAAGGGCATCCGCTGCTTAAAACAAATGCTGGATAAGTTGGTGGTTCATTCCACTGTGGCGACCCCGGATTAATAAAAGGGACTAAGCTGACAAGAAAATGAATGAATGAATAAATTATAAGTATAAACACTTAAAACAAAAGGGTTTTTGTACCTTCTTGCGTATCTTTTATGAAAATCATAGTTTATAATATTTTAACAAAAAAAAGAAAAAACAAGAAAGAAAGAAAGAAAGAAAGAAAGAAAGAAAGAAAGAAAGAAAGAGAAAGAAAAATCCACAACAACACATTTTTATCTGAACCTTGGCATGTCTGCCATACAAAAGTCTTTATTTTACTAATTTGTGTGTAGGGGATATATATATATACTCAACCCACTCCCTCTATAGTGTATAATATATGAGACTTCAATCCTATTTACTGCTATTTTGATGCTACAATATTTCTATAATGAATAATGATATTTTAAATAGTTTCGATTCTTCAAGGTTTACATAAATCCAAGGTATAATTTTTTGTCTCGTAATATTCACTGCAGCCTGCCTTTCAGAGTGCATACTCTTATGCATCATTATGAAATTCTGAGTGTGCCTCACACAGGTGAGTGGGCTTGAAAAACCACCTGTAGTAAACACACTCTTTCATCTCTCTGACACTTTAACCGACATCAATTTTGCACATCTCCACCAGATACTTTCTTACAAAAACTCCATATCTCTAGGAGGGAAAAATGTGCTTTTATGAAGTGTACCTCACACAACTGAATGGCCTTGACAAACCACCTGTAGAAACACTCTCTCTAAAATTACAATAAAATAACCCTCCCTCCTCCTTACTCACTTAATTCTCTGAGCACTAAGAGTTTCAAGAGTTCACACTTAGCTGATGAATGATAATGAAGCGAAATTGGCATGCTGTCCCGGGAGAGAGCCCTGAGCTCAGAATATCCTTGAGCCTGGGGCTCCCTCTCGTTTAAAGAGGGAGAGGAGAGTTTTAGCTCAAGTAAGTCTCGAGAACTCCCCCTGCTTGTGAACGTGCTGAGATATATCTGACTGGAGTTGCCTTAAAATGCTATTTAAAGTAGTCGATTTACTTATGTTGTATGTTTTTAGATGGTGGGAGGAATCCGGAGAACCCGGAGAAAACCCACGTGAACACGGGGAGAACATGCAAACTCCACACAGAAACGCCGACCGGCCCGGGAAGAGGCCGAACCAGTGGCGTTTTTGCTGTGAGGCAACAGTGCTAACCACTGGGCCACAGTGCCACCCGGTCAGAGAATTGGAGGAGTTGGGGTGGAAGGAGGGATTCTTCAAGACAAAGATGACCGGAGTAGAAAGCACTGGTAATTTATAGTGTGCCAGGATTCGCCTGATTGGTGCAATATGCAGAGCTGATGTGGTACCAGCTGTGTTCAATCATAAGCACTTGATCCTCTCGAAATTAGTTTATAAATAAACCCCACTTCTTTGTATAATTAGCAATTGTAAGTCTCTTGGAAAAAACTGTTTTCTAAATGACTAAATGTACTCTAATTTGTTGGATCATCGTCTAGTGTGGTGGGATTGGTCGTATGTTGTAAACCAAACAAGATTAGCATACTGAAACATCAAATATGGATTTTTGTTTTCTTTGAAACCTTCGAGCTTTTGACGTTTTTTAGTTCAAAATCACTTCATTCTATTATGAAGCTTTGATCTTTGAAACATTATTCCTTTATATTATTCCTTTATATATATTTACATTCCTTTCCTTTTTATTCCTCCAAAAAAAAAAAACATAATATGTTCACTTCACATTTGAGGCTACCTGTGTGGCTGGCTGCTGTCAAATATACTCTTGAAGGCAGACTCTTGTTTGGAGAAGCTCTCTGGCAGGTTACTGAAGCTGGGCAGGGCGCTCAATGCCAATATATCCTGCCAGGCCCTCATGGATAGCCAGTTTGGAGAAGGATTTGGAGTTTGCTGCTGTGTTTGACCCCCAGATAACATGTATCTCCACTCAGCCTGTACACACAGACATATACAAACTCACATCCAAGTCCTTTCATCATCACTAAAACGCTATATGGTATGATATGGCAAAACAGATGAATGTTCATTTGCCTCAAGCAAACAAAAGCCCTTTGTTTTATAGTCAAATAAACACTAACATTATTAAAAGCATCTTGAGTGCTAAAGATCAAAGCAAATGAAGACAGAATTCACTTGACAAGCTTTTTAAAGGTCATTGTGAGGTAATCTCTTAGAAACATTTTCAGTAAATATTTGCTGAATGAAATACACTAACCATATCAATCTTGCTGTCACTCGTCAGGATTCTGGCACACAGGAGGAAGGCAAACATCAGCTTGTGTTTCTCAAAAAGGCTGCGACAAACATTACTGTACAAGCTGAAGGTGAAGAACTCATTTATGTTCAAAATACGCTCTGTCACGGTATCTGTAGTGAGAGAAATCAAGACATTTGATACAGATAAATAACCAAATAAATATATAAAGTCAAAAGATTAATTATTTTACACTTTTGATAACTATTACTAGCTGAGATCCCATCCTCATAAAAAGTAAAACTTTTCAAAGTTTCATTAGGATGTAAGAGCAGCTGACTGGTAGTGGTAACCTAGTAATCAACAGTAAACAAGGCAAGTATAATGGAAACACGTGGGTGTAATGTTTGCTATGTCAGAGTTTATTCTGAAAAAATAACCCTTTTCACACAAGTCTGAAACCACTTCAAGGAAGTGTAAAAATGTGTATGCAAATTATGTGATTTTTATTTGGAATTTGGAGTTTCCATCACACGTTTCTCATGTAATAGTACAAAATGTGCATTAACTTAGGATGATGGAAACCCAACTACTGTAAAAGTGTAACATTTCTACAAAATAAATATTTTTAAATAAGGCAAGCTAGTAGTAAAATAAGCCAAAACAACAATAAAATTAAATCTTTCTTAAGATAATTAGCGCTTGTGCACTGTTTAAATTTGCTACCCTTTTGTTATGTTAGAGATGAAAACATCCACTGAACTAAAATGCTGTAAAACTGCAACAGATTAATATTTTTTCAATTTTATTTTGCCAGAAATCTGTTAAATCACCCTCAGTCCTGATCAAAACTACTAAATGTTTTTAAAAATTGCATGATTTCAACTCTTTAATTGCAAAGTTCACAAATGATGGCACTGATTTTGCAATGCATCACCATATTTTCTTTAACATTTTGAAGTAAAGTTTACTCAGGATAACTAAATAAGATAACTATTGAATAAAAAAATAAATCTCAAAATACTCATGTATATTAAATGTAAAACTTAAGTAAATTTTACAAACAAAAAGTCAATAAAATTTACTTAGAAACCCCCAAGTAAACTTAACTTAACATTTCTAATTAAATGTACTAATAATTTTGGTTAATCTTTTACTTGGCTAAGCTTTGAAGATTTACTAGCTTTTTCTGAGTGAAAAATATTTCAAAGCTTTTATCAAGTAAACTCTTTTAAACTTTTTTTTTACAGTTTTTACAGTGTGGTGGAAAAATACACAAAATTATTTTTTTCATTATAAAAAGTTATTGTGGCTTGGATATATTTTTACCTTTTATCTCCGTTTTGGACATATGAATGATTAACACCATTGCCTCTCCCTAATTTTTCTGTTTTGCCCTATTGACTTCCATTATAACCACATTTGATGGTGCATAAACACAGTCTTTGTTTATATTTACTACATGTAGTTCTGAGAGCTGAGATGCATAATTTGATTTTCGCAGACACATCAATGTAAGTGCATAAAGATCACTCCCACACACTCATACACACTTTAATTTGCTGTTATACTCCATATTAAATCCAGAAACTAAGCTTTTTTTTCTTTCGCACAGGCCGAAATCTAAATGGATAATGGTGGCAACTAATGATCAACAGTAAAAATTTAAATTTTTACAGTAAAAAAACTAATTTTACCTCTTTCCAACAGGGAAAACCACCAACAATCAAAAATGCATGACTATATGACCATGGCTTTGTAAATAACAAAATGGGGTTCTAATGGAAGTCAATCAGGCAAAAACTGCCACAAACAGTAAATCAGGGAGAAAAAAGAAAAAACAAAATTAAAAATGCATTAAAGGCAATGTTGTTTCACATGTCCAAAATATCCAGTCTTCTAAACAATTTAGCAGTTTTGTTCTGGACTGAGGATGATTAACAGATTTATGCAAAACAATCTGAAAAAAATATTAATCTGATGCATTTTTACAACAGTTGAATTTAGTGGATGTTTTCATCACTAATATGACAAAAGGCTGGTAATTTTCCCCGGAGTGTTCAGTGGAGTTTGTTAAAAAAAATTCAAATCATTTTCTCAAAATATGTGTCAAAACAAGATTTGCCACCAAAAATCATTCCGCTAGCTGAAACACAGAAATAGTTAAGGCCAAATTAAGACACAAAATCACCCTGGAGTAGATGAAAACATCCCCAATAGTGCATAAGGGTCAAGTTTTATTAATCTTTGACCAATATACATAACACCTTATAACTAGGTTGTCTTAGTCAATGTTAGTTAATGTATTCACTATAAAAAACAATGATTTATTACAGTATTTATTAGTCTATGTTAATGATAGTTGTTCATTGTTAGTTCATGTTGACTCACAGTGCATTAACTAATATAAACAAGCTTGAATTGGATTTTAATAATATATTAGTACATTCCTAGTTCAATAACTAATGATAATAATAAACTGTGATTATTAAATGCTGTACAAGTATTGTTCATTATTAGTTCATATTAGTAAATGCATTAACAAACATTAACTAATACAAACTTATTGCAAAGTGTGGCCCATTTTTCAACATATTTTATGAATTAATTATTACTTAAAAAAATAATTTGGTTTATAAACTACAAATTGGCATGGATAGGAGGCCTTTGAAGTACTGTTTTTTTTACTAATTCATATCAATATATGAAATATAAAAGTATGTTCTCTACCTGCTTGCTTTGAGTTGGCAATGCCACCCATGAAAATACCCAGGAACCACTCCAGAGAGTACTGGTACATGGGATCCACGTTTGACAGATCCGACACACAGAAGAAGAGGATCTGGGCTCGGACAGCCACTGGGACGTATTCCAGACGTGTGGTGTCAATGTCCCTCTCCGTTGCCTCAGCTGCAGTCACTTTAGCCTAGTGGTTTAAAAAAACATCATAGTATTATATAATAGAAGTTAAAAAACTAGACACAGAGTACAAGCATCATCTTAGACCAAGGTTATTATAGTTTTGCGCTTGTAAATTAGATTTAATTTCTATACTGTTTTGAAATTTGCTGTACATTTCAGTTCAGTTTTATTTCATTTCATTAATTTGTTATTTAACTTATTTAGCATCAGTTATAGTAATTCTAGTTTATCAGAGTTAACAGAATACACTACCTGACAAACGTCTTGTCGCCTATCCAAGTTTTAGTAACAACAAATAATAACTTAACTTCTAGTTGATCATTTGGTATCAGAAGTGGCTTATATGAAAGGTAAACACCCCTAGATTACGCTTATTTTACCAAAATGAAATATGATCATGCCATGATTTTTCATTATTTAATTTGGACAGTAAGGTCTGACTTTGTTTAGACAAAGGTCTTGTGCCCTTAACAGAAATAACGTACAGTATAGAATATAAAAGTCATGGTGCAGTGGAAAAAGAATTAATAATGTGTATGACTCCCATGAGCTTGGACGACTGCATCTATACATCTCTGCCATGACTCAAATAACTTAATAAAGTCATCTGGAATGTCAAAGAAAGCATTCTTGCAGGACTACCAGAGTTCATCAAGATTCTTGGATTCATTTCCAATGCCTCCGCCTTCATCTTACCCCAGACATGCTCAATAATGTTCATGTCCGGTGACTGGGCTGGCCAATCCTGGAGCACCTTGACCTTCTTTGCTTTCAGGAACTTTGATGAGGAGGCTGAAGTATGAGAAGGAGCATTATCCTGCTGAAGAATTTGCACTCTGCTGTGGTTTGTAATGTAATGGGCAGCACAAATATCTTGATACCTCAGGCTGTTGATGTTGTCAAACACTCTGCATCTCTCCCAGACCCCCATATTGAATGTAACCCCAAACCATGACTTTTCCTTCATCAAACTTGACTGATTTCTGTGAGAATCTTTGGTCCATGCAGGTTCCATTAGGTCTTCTGCAGTATTTGTGATGATTTGGACGCAGTTCAACAGACTCATCGCAAAAATCTATCTTCTGTCACTTTTCCTAATTATCAACTAGAAGTCAAGTTATTATTTGTTGCTCGTACAACAGCGATCGACGCCATGACTTTTGTCAAGTAGTGTACATCCTGTATCGACCAAAGCAAATTTTAATGTTTACACAGCTGACATTAATACTTGTACAAATCTCTTAGTAATAAAAAGAAAATAATTGTTTGAACACTGAACATGAATCATACAAATGCAATGAATAAAAGTAAACATTACAATGAATTTAGATTAAAAAAAAACACCTCATATTGAAGATCTTACAGTACATGTGGTGTAGTTAAACATGCCTGGTTTGCATTTTTTTTTTAAATGTTAAAATGTACTGTAGGACAGGTGCTTTATGTTTATTAAGAATATAAGGTTTTGAACATAAGAACATGCTTGACTGATGTATCTATAAAAAAGCGCATCCACTATTATTTAGAGAGCCACAGGTCAGATTTTTACGCCATGGAATGAGTACTTATGAATACTGAAAATGATTTATTATTTTTGCTAATTATTATTATTTTTAGGGGTTGTTCAATTTTTATTAGGATAGGACAATCAAGGTAACAGAGAGGAACGCATTAGGAGCAAAGAAAGGGGAAGGATCAGCAAAGGACTTCAAGCAGAGAACCGAACTCGGGTCGCCATGAGCACCTCAGTGTTATGCTGTATGTCAGTGCACTTAACCACTAAGCTATTGGAGCCGATGCTATTTGTTACTTTATTTCAGTTTATTGTTAGTTTAGTTCATTTAGGGTGAATTTTGAATTTTATTTCAGTGACGAAAATGATTTTTGACCAATATTTTTAGTATTTTCAGCATTTTAAAGGGATTTACAAAGCATAAATAGTCATCACTTTAGATTAGGTCACAAAACTAGATGAAATTGAGTTAATAAAGCATTTATTAACATAGTAACTATTAATATGTGCCTGAATAATAAGATATGTAAATGTTAACTTGAATAGTTTATTAATAATTTACTTACCCAATATGAATAATCTTGAAAAACCCATTATACATTATACATGTGCTTTTAAGTCAAGAACGCAGCATTTGTAGCTGTATTTATAAACTGCTGATGTCTATTACTGTACAGCTTATGCTTAACAAATAATGAATTCACTATTTGCTAATGCTTAATAATTGATTCAAAGTGTGCGGTTATTATAAAGTGTTACCAAACAACCTTCTTTCAGACACACCTGAATGTCTTCAGCTTTGACTTTGGAGGCTCCGAGCACTTTTATCAGCTCCTCGTCATCAACAGGGTTTCCCTCTGAGGAGCTCAGCCTGAACAGGATCTGATCTTCAATCTCTTTCAATTCCTGTTTCATCTGTGCGTTACTCACAATGAGTTGATTCTTTGCCCCTTCTAGGTCAGGTCTCTCTTCGGCAACCAGACGCCCAAGAAGCTGATCCTCTAACCCGCTGCACATGAACACATACAAGAAACACAACCCTCGTGAAAATGTAGTGTTTCATGTTCATGTTATGAGAAATGCAAGAGTAGTACCTGGGCGATAGGGTGAAGTTGATGAGAGTCACTTTAGTAGAGATCTCTGGTGAGTAATGTGGGTTTGGCAGCTTCGTGGTGATGTACATTTTGAAATCGTCATGATAGTGAATGACAGTGTCTCCGAGTTTTAGAACTGTGTTGCCTTCATGCGTATACGTCTACCAGGAGAAGACATTAAGTAAAAGTAAAACTAAATAATTATTTAAAGAGATACAAAAATGTTTCCACTTGTTCCAAATCTGATTGCGTTTCTTTCTTCTGGTGAGCACAATAGCAGTTATTCTGAAGAATGTTGGAAAAACAGCCATTGACTTCCATGGCAAGTTTTTGTTAGTATTATTAAAGTCAATGATTGTTAGTTTCTAATATTCTTCAGATCATATTGTTTTGTGATTCACAAAAAAAGTTCTGACCCACTCTGGTGTGAATAAATTGTGAGAAAATTTCATTTCATTTTTCATTTCACTATGCCTTTAAAAGGTGACGTTCAAACATTTTAAAAATAGACGCTAAGCTAAAAATACTGATTTTCATATGGTATCTGTAGCATATGTTCAAGCTTTATCTTATGATTTATTCCCATAAAACAGTTTTTTGTACCTGTCGTTGGAGCACAGGGTCCAGTGCAGGGTCCAGCTCTTCTCCGACATTCTCCAGCAAGCAAGGCTTCCCAAAACGGATGGCATTTTCTAAACTACGCAGGAAGTCCCGGTCACTCAGCTTTATCACATCCAATCTGTTATCACGCTCCTGCAGAAGCAGAGCAAAAACAAAGACCATGAGAAAAGACAGAAAGACAGTGGAAGTTACATCACTGTTTAAAAGTTGGAGGATAGTTAGATTTGTTTTAAAATTTAAACTTATATTCAATAAGAATGCATTAAGTTGATCATTAGAGACCTTAAAGGCATTTATAATGCTGCAAAGATTTGTATTTCAAATATGAATTTATTTTCATCAAAGAATACTGACAATTTCTTTTAGTTTTCATACAAAAAAAATTAAGCCACACGATTGATTTCAATTATATTCAACAAGAATGCATTCAGTTGATCATAAGTGACAGTAAAGGCATTTATAATACTGCAGGAACTTGTACTTCAAATGTTTTTCATTACTGCCATAAAAACACTGAAATAAATGGTATTTTCATTAATAAATAAATTGCACAATGTTTTTTAAAATGTAAAAAAACGAATGAAAATGCATTTAAAATAAAATGATTTTAAATTGTAATCATATTTCAAAGTATCACAGTCTCTGCTGTAGTTTGTGATCAATTAAATGCATTTTGTTACGACCACTAAAGACTTTACGAAATGTTTTAATTGATTCATCTAGTTAGTAAAATCATTTTATTACAATTCTTTATGATTCTCACCATGTTCTTAATCCACTTGTTGGCCTGTCCCTGTGGATCAATAAACAGAGGCCAGCGCTGAGAGTACTGTGCAATTACTCCATTCTCCACAGAGAGACTATCCTTGGGCAGGCCTGCAATCTACACAAAATCACACAAACACCAATGATTAAATAAACCCTTAATAATTAGCATACTCATACAAACAGTATTTAGTATTTCACAGACTTTATATCTATGCACATAATGTTGTTTGCTTCTGACCTGCCAGGAGCGGATTTTGACTTTGTCTCCTAGTGTACTGATCAGGTTGGGCTGTTCTGTGTGAGGAACCGCCAGATCTTTAAACACCCTAAGCCACTCTTCAGCCATTGCTGAACGATACTCTCCCTGCAGAAAACAAACAATAATCTCCAGAATATAATTTTTTAAATATAAATATAATATAAATATATATATCTGAAACATGCTTAAATTTATTCCAAAGTGTTCAGAGACCGCTTGTTAAAAGTTAAAAAGATATTTAAAAGATATTTTGGTTTACACATTTCCCCCATTCCTTTTTCAGTTCTGAATATGGCTAAATTTGATTTGTTGTACAATTACAGGAGCTAAGATACATGTACTTTAAGCAGTGTTTATAAATGCTTAATTATATTTGCCTATTTTAAATGAATTCCAAAAGTAACACTTCCCAATGCAACCTACAGTGTATACTAATGTGACTTATATGTGTTTTTCCACCAACCCTACAATTTTGACCCAGAGTGACTTACAGTCAACTGTGAATTATTATTCTGAAAATACAATTTATTGCATATTTAAATCCACTCGCTATACACTGTAAAGCAAGTGGATGTAAATATGCAATAAATACTATTTTATAGTATACAGGTGCTAAAATCTCATAGTAAGATGTTAAAGATGTGACTATTATTGTTAAAATGCAAATGAAATTTATTGTAATTTATCTCTTGTATACAGTTGAAGTCAAATTTATTAGCCCACTTGTGTTTAGGCATGGGTTGGTGTAAGATTCTGACGGTATGATAACCTTGGATAAAATATCACGGTTTCATGGTTTGATGATATTGTGATTACTGCTCTAAAACATATTATTTTTATTCTCTCTCTCGCCTGCAGCTGGTACAAAATGCGGCTGCTAGACTATTTGGCACCCGCAAACATGAGTCGGTAACTCAGATTTCAATTGCACTTCACTGGTTACCCATTAAATACAGAATTGATTTTAAGATTTTATTATTTGTCTACAAAGCCGTCAATAATCTTGCTCCTCTGTACCTAACAGTCTTGCTTTCTCCGTATACCCCCTCTCGATCATTATGATCTTATGATGTCAATCTACTGACTGTCCCCAGAACACGCCTGAAAAAACGAGGTGATCGAGCGTTTGCTGTTGCTGGTCCTAAACTCTGGAACAGTCTACCAATTCACATTAGACTTTCCCCCTCCACTTCTGTGTTTAAGTCTGTTTTAAATATCTATCTATTCTCTCTCGCTTTTAATACTCCTTGATCATTGTTTTATTGCTTTTATTTGTTAAATGTTTCTTTTATATTCTGCTTTTTTCTCTGTCTTTAGTTCTCCTATGTACAGCACTTTGGTCGACCTCGGTTGTTTTTAAATGTGCTTTATAAATAAATATTGTATTGTATTGTATTGTATATTATTTTTAAGTGTTTGGGTAAAAAACACATTATATTTTATTTTGAGAAACATTTCAAATATTTTGGAGCAGCAAACATGTCAAGCTAGATAATGAAAATTAATCATTTACTTCTGCTGTCTTTGTTTGTTTCAAAAACACTGATTACTTTAGTTTAAAACGTCATCTTTGGAGATCTTTTCCACTGGGGATACTGTTGTCCTAAAAAAAAAAAAAAAATTTTTTTTTACACATACCTAAGGAACTGTATTACAGAAAATTTTAAAACCTTGACTTTTCCAAACCGCAGTATATCTTGAAAACAGTTATCGTCCCATGCCTACTTGTATTTTGTTTCTTCATTTCCAAATATTTTCCAAAATGAAAATTGACCAACAGAGCAAGGAATTTTTCACAGTATTTCCCATAATAATTTTTCTTTTTGAGAAAATTTTATTTGTTTTATTTAATTTATTTATTGCTAGAATAAAAGCATTTTTGAATTTTTTTTAGGGTCAATATTATCAGACCCTTTAAGCAATTTTTTTTCGATTGTCAACAGACCAAACCATCATTATACAATGACTTGCCTAATTATCCTAATTAAGCCTTTAAATTACACTGTAATCTGAATAATAGTATTTTGAAAAATATCTAGTGAAAAATTATATATATTATTTATGGCAAAAATAAAATAAATCGGTACTTATAAATTGGGCGCCACAGTGGCGTGGTGAGTAGCACATTCGCCTCACAGCAAGAAGGTCAATGGTTCGAGCCCCGGCTGGGTCAGTTGGCATTTCTGTGTGGAGTTTGCATGTTCTCCCTGTGGTTGCGTGGGTTTCCTCCGGGTGCTCTGGTTTCCCCCACAAGTCCAAAAACATGTGGTATAGGTGAATTGGGTAAGCTAAATTGTACGTAGTGTATGAGTGTGAATGAGTGTGTATGGATGTTACCCAAAGATGGGTTGCAGCTGGAAGGGCATCTGTTGCGTAAAACATATGCTGGATAAGTTGGGGGTTCATTCCACTGTGGCGACCCCAGATTAATAAAGGGACTAAGCCGACAAGAAAATGAATGAATGAATGAGTAATTATAAATTAGTTATTAAAACTATAATGTTTAGAAATGTGTTGGAACAAAAATCTTCTTTCCATTTAACAGAAATTGAAAAAAATATATACAGGGGGGATGATAATTCAGGAGGACTAATAACTCTGACTTCAACTGTTGATTTGGGGGTAATTTTTATTTGTAAGAAAGCCATTTCCAGCATGCATTTTCTTGCTGCACTCCCACCCACTCACCGTGAAGGGTCCGAGGTAAGCAACGTATCCTGCAGCGAGCAGCACATCTCCTGCCACATTATTCACCATATACTCCAGCTGCTGTACAGTCTCACTCCAGCGCACTTTTTCATCAGCCAAACCACCAATCAGCTGCCACACAACAACAACAACATGCTATATCTGAACTTTATGTATGATAAGCTTCAATACAGTAAGACAGAAGATTTGATGCAAATAAGCCAGGTATGATAAAAAAGCATGTTTAAAGCAATCATACCTTATCTGCACGAATCAGTCTGTTCTCACACAGCTGGCATTTAGCATCAAGCTCATCTCTCTTAGCCAGGCATTCATGATATTTGGCTTGAAGCGTGGCAATGCCCTCCTCTACAGCTGCCAGTTTGCCCTTAGCATCATCCAGAATACGCTGTGTTACAGCCAGATCCTCCTGAGCTTCCTGCAAGGCTTGCTGCACACACAACAACACAAAAACACATTCAAATACTGATTAGAATATGTTTTGGTTTGTTCTCTCAATATTTTAGATTTTGTTTTAGGCAGAAAAGTGCTAAGAAACTATTTAATAACAGTACATGCAAACATGGATGATTTCCCTGATAAAAACAAGCACGCGCATTTGAGAAAATTGCTAGATAATAAATCTCCTTTTTATGAATCTGATATATATTTATCAATAATACGATATATAATAAATGCATATATTGCCATATATCAGATTTCTTTTTGGGTTAGGAGAAAGAAATCAAACTCGTACCCGTTTGGGCTCTACAGCTCTGGCCACAAAATGGTAAACATGCATCGCTCGCACCCACTGACAGATGGAAGTACAGGCTTTGGACACTTTGGCGATTGAGTCAGGGTGGAATTCTGGGTTGTCCATGTAAGGCTGCACTTGTTTGATC
>CAIGQQ010020246.1:2570107-2582624 GCA_903798035.1 Danio albolineatus | reverse complement strand
TGTGTGTGTGTGTGTGTGTGTGTGTGTGTGTGTGTGTGTGTGTGTGTTTGGCAATAGTGATGAAGTGCAGATAAATCTTTAGGATAATTCATTCACAGACTGGAAAGTCCATTAGCCTAAGATCGGAGAAGTTATCTATATGGCTTCTTTTACTCAGTAATGAAGAATCAAGAAATTTACTAAAACCGGCTTTTACTGTAATACTATTAGGGAAGTGCAAAATGACACTTTGCAGGGATAGACTTTTGTTAATGAAGAAATTAATACTCATCATTTCATCCAGTAGGAATGCATTAAATTGATCATGTTTTATGTCATAAGAAAAATTATTATGTTTCAGTGGATTTTGCTGCATACTTTTCTAGTGCCAAAGAATCATATTTTAAACATATGTTAACAATTCATCCCTGACAGAATACATTTAATATATTAACTGACATTAACAGATGATGACCAATAGTGTTTTTGAATATCTGCTAATGTTAATAACTGATCATTGTTAGTTCATGTTATTGAAATAATTAATATCAAGAAGTTTTAGATTTTAGTAATGTATTAGGAAATGTTAAAACTAACATTAATATTAATATTAATGAAATAAATAAATGCATTAAAAGTCTTTTAAGAAATATGTTAGTTTATTTTACCTGACGTATTTAACTTCATTCATTAATTTTCTTTTTTGGCTTAGTCCCTTTCCCTAATCTGGGTTCGCGACAGCGGAATGAATTGCAAGGTCGCTGAAGGTTGCAAGGTCGCTGGTTCGAGCCTCGGCTGGGTCAGTTGGCATTTATGTGTGGAGTTTGCATGTTCTCCCCGTGGTTGCGTTGGTTTCCTCTGGGTGCTCCGTTTCCCAGACAAGTCCAAAGACATTGGTGAATTGGATAGGCTAAATTGTCTGTAGTGTATGAGTGTGAATGAGTGTGTATGGATGTTTCCCAGAGATCGGTTGCAGCTGGAAGGGCATGCGCTGCGTAAAACATATGCTGGATAAATTGGCAAATCAGGTCAACAGGTATAAAGCAAACCGTCTACTAATACTCAAATGGACCATCAAAATAAAGTGTTACCAATATTTCTAATTTATAATATCAAACTCACCTGTATAATATCATGATCTCACCTGTGTATCTACAAACAGGAAGGTGATTTGCACGTTCTGCATGCCAGCCTTTAGCATGATGCTCTTGATGTCCTCTCTCCACTCCAGGAGGCCATAGTTTTTGGAGAGTTCAATCTGGAAGCACTCATACTCAGCTCTGATAATACAAGGTCAGTCACAAAGACAAAATGTGCGTCAGACTTTAATTTGGTGTATCACTGACGCCTGGTTTCCATATAAATGAATGACTGTTCAATATGTTTCTATGGGACTTCAATGTGGTGGGTGTCTCTCTTTTGACTGATGGTGGTAAATAATGGCAGGCTCACTGTAATAATTTCTTTGTGGTCCAACGATGAAAAGATTTAACTGAAGTTTAAAAAGAATAAATATAGGGAGTATTTATATATAGTGTCACTTTAAACAACACATTGTACCAATTAATATGAAAAATCATTGTATGTGTGTAAATATTTGATCTAAAATGATGCATTCGTATTACATATGTAATGATTTATTAGATGTGTTCAGATATTGAATTCTGTGTGCATGTGTTCCTGGCATGACATAATAATTCTTTCATGTTCTACATGGGTGGCAAAGCAAAATGATTACAGGCAAGAATCACTTTGACTATAGTATTGATGTCAAAACTGTTACCGCTCCAATTAAATGGGCCAGCATGACTTCTGTTTTTGATCAAATGAAGCCTTATTGAACGGACTCTCGTTAGTAATGCTAATTATATTTTTTAGGGTTCAGAACAATAAACGCTTCAGCAGCTCTTACATGTGCGTGGCAAGCCTGGTAAGAGACTGGCGTCCACTGCCACCGACGCCTAACAGCAAAGCGTTCCCGAGGGGCTGCCGCAGGATACGGCTGATACGACACACATGCTGTATGGCGTCCATGAAAAGCACCAGCTTCATTTTAGAGGTGCTGGTCTGGTTATAATCATCCATGTACTCTTCCATCACACGGGCCAGCTGTACAAGGCAGATAAAGAACAAAACTTCAAAGTGGCATATGATTAAAAAAGTATACATATTCTGCAATATACAGTTGAAGTCAAAATTATCCGCCCTCCTGTGACTTCTTTTTTTTTTCAAATATTTCCCAAATAATTTTTAACAGAGCAAAGAATTTTTTGTAGTATTTCCTATAATGTTTTTTCTTCTGGAGAAAGTCTTATTTGTTTTATTTTGGCGAAAATAAATGCAGTTTTTAATTTTTTTAAAAAACATTTTAAGGGCATTATTATTAGTCCCCCTAAGCCAGGGGTGTCCAAACTTTTTGCAAAGAGGGCCAAATTTGATAAAGTGAAGATGCCCGGGGGCCAATAGTTCCTTCTGACATTTTTTTTCACCACAAAAGTTTCATGAAAATACACACTGTTATAAAACTTTTTTCATTGTCACTATTACCTTTATTTTTCAAATGGCAATATAACCAAATATAAGCCACTCAGGCATGAACAACTCTAAACACACAATTATGCCTTTCTTTCATATCTGGAGAGTCAGATAAAATTGAACAAACTGTATAGAATACCTTACATTTCTATGAGTTTGATATCTATCTTTGCCTCGTAAACATTTTAAACAGTAGTTATAAGTAATGCAAAGTGGTCTGTTATCATTAAAGTAAAAAAAAAAAGTGAATTTTGCTCTTGCCTTCTAAAAGGTCTTTCAGGAAGCCAAAGTTTGCATAACAACTACAGGAAGATTATATATGGCGGCAAATCAATGCCAAAATTAATCGAGCGTAGCTGTGATGTTTAAACAGAAAGTGAGTCGCGAGCAAATTACAGTCCTAAGCGCGAGATCTTCACGCGCGCGCTGAACTGATCCACCTAGAGGAAACGGGCCGCGCGCACATCATCATCTGTGCGCACGATGTACGCTAAATCAGCCTTCACGCGACTGAGGTCATGCCTTCACCACGCGCGCGTTCAGTTCTCTCCGCTCGCTCGCTGGCTCTTCTCTGCTTGCGCCAAACTGTTTCGATTTTTGTCTTGGGGCGGGCCTTGGTTTACTTGTTATCTCTAATGCTATTGGTTACTCTCCCTTGGTTTATTTATTCTAACAGAGCTAGCGAGCCATAAATAACACATTATGAGATGGAATCTGCGGGCCGTATGAAATCTGACTGCGGGCCGTGATTGGCCCGCGGGCCGGACTTTGGACATGCCTGCCCTAAGCAATATATTTTTCCGATTGTTTACAGAACAAATCACTGATATACAATGGCTTGCCTAATTGCACTTTAGGCTGAACACAAGTATCTTGAAAAATATCTAGTAAAATATTATGTACTGTCATCATGGCAAATATAAAAAGGAATCAGTTATTAAAAATTAGTTATTAAAACTGTTGTTTAGTAATGTGTTGGAAAAAATCTTCTTTCTGTTAAACAGAAATTGAAGAATAAATATACCGAAAATATTTAATCAATCAAGGGCTAAAAATTCTGACTGTACGTGCCAAAATAAACAGCAATGCAAAAAAGATGAATATTTTTACATTCTCAGGAGCATATATGATTGTTAGATTCCTTTGCAAAAGTCTGGAATTTTTAAATTTAAATCCCTTTATTAAAAAGAACTAAAACTAACATTTTGTCACATCTACAGTAAAAAATTATATATTAAAAAACTTAATATAAAATTATTGAATTTTTTTAAAAATATATAAATATGTACATACATATATTACTCTTATTGTTATTATTTAAAAATTGTAAAAAATACAATTTCACTAGAAATGTTAAACCATATTGAACTTATTCTTCGATGCAGAAGTGCGCTCGTTTTTGTGATTGTTTTAGAACTTCCGATTCAGATGCCTATGAGAGTAATGACTAGGAATAATAAATGGTAGAAAATGGTCGAAGTACCTGCTCTACAAACAAGTGTGTTCATGACAGACAAAGTAGAATAATATAATAAAAAAAAAATCAGTTTGCAACATCAAGCAACATAACGAGCTGTTTTTAAAGTCTAAAAATGAATGGAAGTGAATGAGAACGGAAGTCTCGAGCCAAAAAGATTCAAATGGCTGCGCTTGCTCATACACGAAGAATAAGGTGAATAGTTTTACATTTGGCTAAAATCTCTTCTGAAATGCTCCTCTTTTGTTGATAAAAAAAACATTCTTGTTACAAACTTGGTGAGATGTTTGGTACATGTTACATTTTCAAATGCATGTTATAAGTGATTCGACAAAAAAGGCAATTAAATTATTAAGTCAACAACAAAAACTTATCTTACATAAAAATATTAAATTTAAAATCTTGAATTTAAAATAGCAAAATATCTGTGCTGTACATCGCAGTACAAATTTATTTACTGTAAATACAACACTGCTTTTGCTATGTGATAATCATGTTCAACCATATTGTTAACACAGACATTATTATAATTAACAAAAAATTGTATCCGTTAAACTAATGAGCAACACTCTCTATATATATATATATACTCTTATATACTCGCCACCACTGCTAAATTAATTTGCCTTAATATTAGACCCTGCTTAAAAACAATGGGAAAAAATGTGCATTGCTTTTTGAATCACTGAATGTCTTCTCAATTGTAAGTCGTTTGGGACAAAATCATCTACACAGCAAAAATTCCTGTGTTAAATATACAGTGTGATTATTTTGGTGTTGTTCAGTGTTAAAACCCGGAGTACATTTCACTCAACGAGTGTGAAAGAGCGTATACTTAATAATTGTTTTTTTTTTCAGTGTTAAACTTTTAACCCAATATGCAGTGTATTTGCCACTAGTGACGGGAAGTCCAGTTTTTTTTTTTTTACTTAAACCAGTTCTTTCGGACAAACATTGATCAAACCAGTATGTTTTACGAGTCTTGATGATATAATAAACTATAAGATATAATAAATTAATTCTCATCTAAAGCAGTATATGCACTCATTAGCTTATATACACACGAACTCTGTGAGTAATGTACAAATTTGATATATATTAACACTTTGAAGGGTATAATAACACTCCAGTTTGATGTAAGAATAAACTCTTACTGTGTTAAAATGAGCTCTGTGAGGGATGTACAAATTTCACACTTTAGAAAGTGTTATTTTAACTCCAAAGTGGAGGGAGTCATATGTACACCCAATGAGTGTTAAGTTAAACTCAAATTGAGTTAAATGTACACTGATGTTTTTGCTGTGTACTAAATGACTAAATGTAAATGTAAAATGTAATGCGATCCACACAATTTGATATATCACTCATCTTTACACCAAGCACCAATAACACGCATAAAATATCTCCAAGCCTCCTTTACCTTCTCTCTATCTTGAATAAGCTGGTAAACCTTTACAGCCCCAGGAACCATGAAGTCCCCATAAAGAATGGGCTGATAGGGGACCACCTCCTCAATCTTACACCCAAACTCCTCTATATGGTTGTGGAGAAGCTGGTCAAACCAACTCCTGTCCTCTTCACTGACCAGTCGATCCTGGAAAACCCTGCAGCTCTCATGATACCAAAGCTGAAGTAGTTGTATTTTATTCTGTGCAAACAAACACGACACAAAAGATTTTATGAACAGATTCAACATTAAAAAAAGTGCTTTTCTTCCTTACATTTTTTGAAGCGTTAGATCAAGAAGCATTTTCTAGTTAAATAAAAAATATTGTCTTGGTTGCAACCCAGGCTCATTATGGATATGTACCCCAGTATACATTTCTGGAGAGAGTGAAATACGTCCAAAGAGGTAAGTTATTTTGCAGTTTTTCTTTTCGTGCATCCCCAAAGGATGCTTTCAGATCTCAAACTTCTCTTGCGAGAGCCATTTGCACCTGCTCTTCTTGCGTAAATCCACCAGAGGCCACTGTCAACTGACTGACCGACCGACCCACTTCCTTAAACCCAACCAATAGTGTTTTCAAAAGGACCCATTGACAAGCAATCCAGCAATCCAGAAAAAAGAAGAGCCCTTGCTGCTGCCTAATTTTTACCAGATCTTACCACGATCTCACCCTGTTATTTACTTGTTTATTTATGTTTTTGCCTTTTGTTTTACCTGCTTTCTGGAACCTTTTCTCACCAGATTTGAACCTCATTGTCGCCATTAACTCCACTCTGCGTCTCAAGTATACTGATGTACGTGGCGAGCCACTGGGCAAACAGGTGACAGCAGAAAAGCCGTCCACATGAAGGTAAGTGGTCAGTTGGTAGCACGAAAAGAAACAAAAGCCATCTGTGGCATCATATCGTCCTGTAGTGTTCATTTTAAAGCCAAAATGCAGCCATACGTACCTTTGGCTACACAATTTGCTTTCTCCAGAAATGTATATGGGGCTACATACCAGCAACCTTCTTGCTGTGAGGCAACAGTGCTAACCACTGAGCCACTGTGCCGCCCTATACCATATACCATATATAAGTTTTTTCTTAAAACAAGCTAAATAAAATGCCAATGGGGTAAGCAAAATAATATTGTTTTTCCTTTTGACATCACTATATTTTTCTTTTCTCACCTCTTAATTTTGCCAAATTATTTCTTGAAACAAACAATATTCTTTGCTTGTCTAAAAAAATGCTTCTCGATGTAAGGATTTTTAGATATTTGGACTAGAAACAAGGTAAGAAAAGTGCACAAAAAACTGGTTGAAAATACTTATTGTCCAGAGGTCACAAATAAAGTGAAAAAAGAGACGTGCAATGCTTTTTAAGGATAAACACTACGTCACTGCCATATTTCTCAATAGTCCATATTGTTACATTTCACAATAAGACAGAATGAATGCACAATGACTACAAAACACCACATAATTAAAGACAAAGTAAAATGAAGACGCAATAACATAGTTCTGATTCATCATCGAAATGTGAATCCTCAAATTTATACAGTTAAAAACAAAAAGCGGAAGCTACCAACATTTACAAAATTGTTGAAATCTACGTATGTAAAATAATCATGTACGACACTGATAAAGAGTTATACTCGATAATGTTTTGCACTCCTTGTCACTTTCTGCAGTTCATTTGTGACATCTGGACAATAAATTTCTATTCGTATATTTGTCAGATTTTTTCATCTGCTTATTTAATGGTTTCTGCAGGTTTCATCGGGTCAAATTTAAGACATTTTAAGATCATTACGAATAACATTTTAGACTTATTCAGGGATAAATACAATGGATTATTTCTAAATTGAAATAATGTGTCAAAAAAAGCAAACCAATTGTATACAGGCACTTTTTTATTCTCAACAATGTTTCTTTGACACATTTAAAAACTATAGTGAACTAAATGTATGCACAACAGCCTGTCCAGGTACTTGTCCCCACCAGGTAGCAATAAATATATGAAGAACTTTTTAACAAATGTTATTGTAAGGAATATAATTAAACCATACTGGTAATTGTAGTAATTAAACTTCTGTTAAAGTTTTAAGGAAATGGATTGTTGATGGATGGGTATCTTGATTTGCATGGACATACAGTAGGGAATAAATTAATACCTGTTTAAAATTATTTACGACCTACAACACGATAGCACAGTTAATTTAAGACTTTAAGAACTAACATTTAGTTAAAGTTTAAGACATTTTAAGACTTAAATACCCAAGGAACATTATAAATTTGATCTTACAGCTATTTTTACATCAATGGGCTGCCAGAATTGTACGTATTTAATTTGAGTTGGGACTGGTGTCTGACGCTATGTTTCTCTTGTCTTTTGATGAATAGATTACAAGTGAAAAATCTAAAATGAGCTGAGCTCTATCAATAGTGGTACCTCTATTTTTCCAGCCTCTGCCATCAGGACGCCTTGGAAGACTTTGGAGAGGTCCCTCAGGTTGAAAGTATAGTGAGATTTGGCAGGTGTGGGTAGGAGAGCGGATGTAATAGTGGAGTAAACCCTGATAGTAGCATCTACAAGTGGCTTGCAGAATGGTTTCATTTCTGGAATTTTCTCTAGAAGTCAAAGAAACAAAAAGAGCTCAAGTTTGGCTACACCTACATAAACAGTATAAGCTCGATGTTGACATCAAACTTTGAGTCATTCCGCAATACATTAATAAATGTGGCATTTAGTGCTTTAATATCTCTAAAAGGTGAGGTCTACGAAATCTGTACACTGATAACAATTTCCTGTAGAATCTACAGTATCACACTGGCAGCAGTTCGTCAGTAACAGTACAGCAACAAAAAATAAATACTGTATTCACATTTACAGCACTATTTATCTTGCTATATATGTACAGTATATACAGAATTGTATATCTTTACTGTAAAATATACAGTAATTTCCAGAATGCAACTTTAAAATACAGTAACAAACTGCGTAATTGTCCTACAGTAAAATAGAGTTCATATTACAGTTAAATACTGTCTAATTTACAAAAAGTTACTGTTTAATTACAAAAATTCACCATTAATGGTGTATTTATAATGCATTTGGGTATTATTTATGTATTATAGAGCAAGAATCTTTCAGTACTGACCTGTTTATATGCTTAATTTTCATAAATGAATGCACATCATATACTGCTCATACACAATATATATTGTGTGTTGTACAATATGTGGGTTATATTGTGGTCTTTTATTGTTTTTTTTAAATAGATAGTACTGTTATATATACTTTTTCTATTTATATTGCTATTTTCTCTTTTACTCTAGTTTGTCATAAAAATCTGATAAATAACTCTTTAAAAAAATGCTATTTATTATAATTGAAATGTGTTCACATTCTCAAGAATATTCATAAAAACAGTAATAATACTGTGCATAAGACACCGGGAAGTTATTATAAGACATTTCTCTTTTGTTAAAATTAAACTGTGTGAAAAGGAACAGAGGAAAAATATAATCGCAAATCATTTTTTTAATTAAATCTAACACTGGTATGCATTATAAACCATTAAGAATAATAGTTTAACTGTTATTTAACTGTTGTTATGATATTAATCAGAAGATGTAACATATATTAAGGCCATTAAGTGATTGTGAATGCATTAACAATATCTGTATAAAGCATTATATAAGCAGGCTTCATAGAAAGTGTGTATCATTTTCTATCTATCTTCATTTTGTGTTTGAAATCAAAATCAAAAACATCTCCATTTATGATATGCTATGAAATCGTCTGACAGGTGTTACTTGCTAAAAACCCACATTGATATCTAGATGCCCGTATGTTTACTGGCACTTACGCATCCAGCTGCCCAGAATGGTGGAAAAGATCTTCCCCTTGCTGGCGTCCTCCATCTCGGTGAATGACAGGAAGTTGAAGTGGCGTGTGAAGCGTTGAGTGATGGGATTCCTGCCTCCACCGGGGGGGGCCCATTGCACAGGCGAAGTTTATGTCAACAAGGTTTTTAAATGTACCTGAGGAGGATTCAAAAAGGGATAGGATTGATAAGAAAGATGACTCTTGTTCATCAAGGCACATTTGTGTAACAGTAACATTATAATTTAAGTATTGTAATTTAAATATATTTAAATAAGTATTTAAATAAGAATTTTAATACATATAATGTTGATGATATGTTACTTTAAACATTTTCATTGTCAGCATTAATTCTAATTTGCTGATTTGCTATTTATTGTCACCTTTGTCATGCTTGCCTAATAAACACATTAGTTTAAAAATAAAATTTCTAAAAATGTTAATTGATGAACGAAGTATTAGTCATATTGGTATAGGCCAATTAATGCATATTTTAACATTTTTATTTTCAGCCTGGAAATTAAATAAAGTATTAGCTGATAAATTATGGATTATTTCTGCCGGTTGATCCACTTCAGATGAATTAATTCAAGAGGGAAGACAAGATGTCTTGGAAAATGAACTTAATGTTTGATGTTTTTTTTAATTAAGTTTGATTTAATAAGTATGTTTATAGAGACTATACATAACATTTTGTATGAGACAAAAGTACAATGAATATAGAATACTCCATTTTTAACATTTAGCTAAATAATAAAATAAAATAAAATAAAATAAAACGATTAAATTCAATTAAATTCAATTAAATTAAATCAAAACAAATTTAATTAAATTAAATTAAATATAATTTAAAATAAAATAAAATAAAATGAAAATTTAATTAAATTAAATTAGAATAAATTAAATTAAATCAAATCAAAACAAATAAAATAAAATTAAATTAAATATCATTTAAAATAAAATAAAATAAAAATTAAATTAAATTAAATTAAATTAGAATAAATTAAATTAAATTAAATTTAATTAAACTAAATTACACCACCAACGACATGTTATACTTGTTTCAAAAACTCAATAATCTCCAGAAATTATGCATAAATTGACTAAAAACTATAAAATAGAATAAACAAATAAAAAATAAGAGCCAGTAACAAAAAAAGTTAGGTGTTAGGTGCGGACATTTTTTGCTATTTCTGCAGCGTATTTTGTTAAAAAAATCTGCGGATTTATGCGGAATGATTTTGGGAGTATCATAACTAAAACCTAAACATATGAAATAAAAGTAATACCTTTTTAACAATTATTTAATGTTTACAATGCAAATCCAATTAGATCCACTTTATTTGGTAAACAAATCAAGCCTCTCATATAAAATATCTACTAAAAGACAGAAATAATTACTTTACCAACTGTTTTGTAAATAAATTATATAAATCTTTTCATATTAGTCAATATTATTACTGAAATAATTTAAAAAACTGAATAAATATAAATTTACACACATTTACACTAGTAAATAAACAGAATCAATGATGGGCTAAAAATCTGCGGAAATCTGCGGAATTCTGCGCGTGCAGATTCCGTGTGGGCCTAGTTATCGTCTCTGTCAAAATTTCGACTGACCCCTAACCTTTCACCAGTAGTTTGTGTTTAAAAATGCTTTCAAAATGTTCATTCTTGTTAAACACACCTATCTGTTTCCTGTCATACCAGCCTCCGTGATCCATCCACTGGCGCAAGAGTTCAATGGGAGGCTGAGCTCCATATGTCTCCAGCATGGGCATGTTCAGATCGTCGATGAAGAAGATAAAATATTTTCCCAAGGGAGGCCCGAACACACCTTTCCGCCTGTAACACATGCACATTCTAAATTTGATGTTCAAAACAATATGTACAGGGAATTTAAAGACTGATTAGAAAACAAAAACCTCCTGTCCAGTTTGCTGTCAATATAGTCTTGTGTCTGGTTGGCGGAGGTACGAGCTGAAAACATTAGGAAGTGAGTTATGTATTCAGCGGGCATATTTTTCAGAAGCTTGTCTGATATGGTCAGGGTCTTTCCTGTGCCAGTGGGCCCGACGCATAAGACCTGACAAATTAGAGAGGGAAGTGAGCTTAGCAGCACATATGAAAGGCATTACGTTGACTGTATGTTGAATGACCTACAGGCTTCTTATTGGAAAGCAGCATGTCTATCAGGAAAGACATGCGAACAGTGTCGACTGTGGGCACAATGATGTCGGAGTATCTTGTTTCAGGGGTGATGACCACTTCCTGGGCATATTTCATCCAGCTGACCCACTGTACCTGAAGTGTAGGAATAATCAAATTAATGCACTTCAAAAAATATTTTCTGTAGTATTATTGACTTTTATCTTTACATTCCTAAATCATTACATATTAAAGGAGGCCCCTTTTTAAAAGATTTTTAATATATCTCTAGAGTGCGTATGTGAAGTTTCAGCTCAAGATCCAGCACACATATAGTTCTAAAACTCTTTTAAACTTGCTCCTTTGATCCTAATTGTGCCATTTTTATGACTGTTGCTTTAAATTCAAATGATATTGTGATCTTTTCAAAAGAGGGCGGAGCTACAAAGGCATATGTGTCAGCATAGTGGCAGATACAAAAACAAGACTAATGCCCTATGCTAATGGCGGAGAGATTGTCACTAATGGGTGGGGCTTTCCCCATCTGGTAACATTCTCACGTACAACAGGAGACTGTCAATCAAAGTTTTTCTGCAGACTGTTGGGAAAAAAAATAAAAATAAAAATAAATAAATAAATATATATATATTCATTCATTCATTTTCTTTTCGGCTTAGTCCCTTTATTAATCCGGGGTCGCCACAGCGGATTCAACCGCCAACTTATCCGGCATTTGTTTTACGCAGCGGATGCCCTTCCAGCCACAACCCATCTCTGGGAAACACATTCATACATTCTCATTCACACACATACACTATGGACAATTTTAGCTTACCCAATTCACCTGTACCGCATGTCTTTGGACTGTGGGGGAAACCGGAGCACCCGGAGGAAACCCACGCAACCACGGGGAGAACATGCAAACTCCACACAGAAATGCCAACTGGCCCAACCGGGACCTGCCCCAACCGGGGATCGAACCAGCGACCTTCTTGCTGTGAGGCGAACGTGCTACTCACGCGCCACCGTGGCGCCCAATATATATATATATATATA
>CAIGQQ010020246.1:2520109-2569707 GCA_903798035.1 Danio albolineatus | reverse complement strand
TATTCTCATTACAATCATTATTTACAGGCAATATTTTGAACACTCTGACAATTGATATATAAACTGAATCTCTGCTTTCTTTGAAGTTGTGTATGGCATAATGAAGCACTTTGCAGAAGGAGCTATGTTGGACAAGAAATATGCAACAGAAACAATAAAAATAACGTGTGTCTCTCGCTTCTGATTTCCATTATATAAAAATTATATGATTTAACCATTTATAAAAACATATTGGGGCCTATGGAGGACTCAAGTGGAAAGGAAGCAAGTGCATTTAACTGGTTCAGTTCTTCTGTGCAGAAAAGGGGAACTACAGACGGTGCAGAAAAGCTAACGGAGACAACCCGCCTTCTCATTCTTCTGTGAATATAAACTGGGTCTTTAGTCCTAAGAGAGCACTTGCAGTGCGCCTGATGTGTTCTCTTGGATAGCATTGTATAACCAATAGGACGCATTTGTGTGACACAGGGCCCTAATCGAATTATTCATTTGTACTTATTAAATTACCAATATTTTTGAAATTGGTCTCCGCCTCCTGAGTTTGTATTGAACACGCATGGAATAACAGACACATAATCCAACACTGTTTTTATATACTTCAGGTTTTTTATGAGGTGTGATTATAAAAACTAATGCATTTTTACCATTAGAGGCTGGTTATATTCACATACTTTTGCCACACAACTGTGTTTAAACCCTTTATAAAAGGGATTAACCAAAATTAATTTTCAAAATAGTTCTAGAAAACATTCTCTCACCTTCCTCTCTTTACCGTCCTCGTCCTCATCACCAAAACAACTTATTCCTGCATCATCTAAATTGTAATCATACACTGCTCCCTCCTCAGGAAAACAAAGTTGGACCTGAAATTCACAAACAAATAGGATTAATAAATAAGCTTACATAAGAGCAATAACAAATAATGAAATGAACACTTTCTGGCATTTCTGTTTAATTGTCTACAGCATATAAATCATTGCTGGTAGCACAGAGCCTTCTGATACTGTAAATTTATGCGGGTATTGACCTTTTCTTCGACCATCTTGCCCCTAAGCCAGGCACTGAAACGCTGGCAGCTGTTGGCATCTCCTGTAGCTCCAACACTCCATATGAGCGCAAAGATAAACCAGGGCTCAATCAGCTCCTGCAACCGAGATAGTTTCTCCTGGGAATGAGGCTTCTTGCCCTAAACACGCACGCATACACAAACACACACATTACCAGTTAACTTTGCATAATTTAGCATGCATAACCACTATAATTCCAAAATTTCTCTGACCTCTCGTGGGATGAAAGGTTGAAAGAAACAGTTCAGTAGTTTGAGCAGAGAGCAGGTGAGATTGCTGTCCATGGAGGTGATCACCTCCTTTACAGATTCTTTGACAAATCTGATGGAGTCCTAAGGAAATAAATGTAATAACAACACCTTAAAAACCTTTTACACAATTACCCAAAAACCTTTTACACAATTCGCTTCAAATAAATGGAAATTAATTCAACACAAACATGAATAATATTACATCATACTAATATATGACAATAAACAAACTACAGTAATAGTGAATAATGACATGACCTACAATCATTGAAATGACATTTGCAAACATATACAGCACTGTGCATTCCTATATTGTTCTCTAATATATTAAGAAATATAATACAAAAAAAGGGACTCATATTATTTGGTTATACATGTTAAGGTAAGCTGATATTTAGTAAAATTATTTTCATTAAAAATTAGTCAGGCAAAGTTATAAAATTTTGATAAATAATTTTACAAATGTTGTTTTTGTCTTTGACTTTACTTAAATTGAATTACTTACATATTTATCTCAATATAATAATTATGAATATAATTATTTGTATTATTTGTATATAATTATTTTTGTATAATATTACATTTGCAAACATATGCATATTTTTGGTGCGCCACGGTGGCGTAGTGGGTAGCACGGTTGCCTCACAGCAAGAAGGTCGCTGGTTCGAGCCCCGGATGGGTCAGCTGGAATTTCTGTGTGGAGTTTGCATGTTCTCCCTGTGGTCGCGTGGGTTTCCTCTGGGTGCTCCGGTTTCCCCCACAGTCCAAAGACATGTGGTATAGGTGAATTGGGTAGGCTAAATTGTGAGTGTGAATGAGTGTGTATGGATGTTTCCCAGAGATGGGTTGCAGCTGGAAGGGCATCTGCTGTGTAAAACATATGCTGAATAAGTTGGCAGTTCTTTCCGCTGTGGTGACCCCAGATTAATAAAGGGACTAAGCCGAAAAGAAAATGAATGTATGTATATTTTTATTATCCTTATTTAACTTTACTGATGTCATAGTTATTGAAATGATCCTATTTAAATTAAATGTTATAGTTAAAACAAAAAGAATTATATATTCACATATATTTGAGGTTTAAATGCAAATAAAATTAGACTAACTTGTTTGGTAAATAAAGTAAATATCTCAAATAATATACAGTATCTACTAAAAGACAGAAAATATTACTTCACAAAACTGTATTGCATATAAATCATATAATCATTTGCACATTATTCAATAATGCTACTGAAATAAATATAAAAACTGAATGAATATACAGTATATGTAAATACATTTACATAAATAAATAACCAGAATCAGTGATTGGCTAAATAACCTGCTTAAATATGCGGATTCTTTGTGCGCAAGAAAATAAGTAACATTCTGTTGTCTTTTAGTATAATTTTACTTAAAGAATTTAATAAAGAGAGTCACCTGTAAGAACCTTGTAAAGAGCGAGTTGATTTGATCCACATAGGGCCGAAACATGTCAGGGACTGTTCTAAGCCAACACTCTGTGAATGGAGTCAAACCCAGAATGCTTGGCTCGAGATACACCATCCCGCAGCGAGAAACTGTGGCAGGAGACGCCACCGCCAAATCCTGCACCTCAAACATCATCGTCATCGCCTGTCAACGTGTCAAAGAAACAATCAAAAAATGATGAGGCGATACAACACATACAGACAAATATCAGAAACTCTCATACATCTGAGAGTTTGATGATCTCTCCAGAACTCAGACACAATTTCTTGTTGTCATCCAGAACTGTGTTCATGTTCTCGATCCACACTGCATCGACAGGCCCGTCGAACATGTACCACTTCTTTTCCTGCTCCATGGATGAAGCTCCATCCCGAATGAGACAAGACAGTATACCATCTGTCCTGTAATACAATAGTGTGAGTTACATCTAAAGTGCAAATTAAATCAAAACTAACCATATGATTTTGTTAGCTCACATTACTAATTGTGACATATGTGCATTTCATTAAGAAAAAACAAATAGGTTGCCCTTAAATTCAAAAATTTAAATCTAAAATTTAACAACTGCCTCACAATATTAAAAAAAAGGGTTGCAGCTTCTGGTTTATGTCAACTTTAATAACCTGTGCAGTATGATAAAACACAATAAATCCAGAGTAAACTCACCATTCATGAGTAAGCTGGTCAAATTCTCCATAAAGCTGCCCCATGGTGATGGACTTTGGGTTAAGCACATAGGTCTGTACGGCCTCATATTCTCCTCCGCTGACTGAGGGCTGGCCTTTCAGAGCCGTCATGGCTGCTGCCAGCACTTCATAACACTAAAAGTATGTGAGAGTGCATATATTTACAGTTAAAGTCAAAATTATTCGCCCACCTGTGAATTTTTTGTTTCTTTTTGAAATATTTCCCAAATGATGCTTAACAGATCAAGGAATTTTTTCACAGTATTTCCTATAACATTTTAAGGTCTATATTATTATTTTTTTCTGATTGTCTACATAACAAACCACTGCTTTACAATGACTTGTCTAATTAACCTAGTTAAGTCTTTAAATTGTACTTTAAGCTAAATACTAGTATCTTGAAAAAATATCTAGTCAAGTATTATTGTCATCATGGCAAAGCTAAAAAAATCAGTTATCAGAAATGAGTTATTAAAACTATCCGCTTGTCAAGTGTGACGTCACGCGGAGCGACTTCCGGGTCCAATCGCTCTATCAGACTGTATGGGGAGACTCATCAAGTGGTAATAATAAACGCTTACAAAGTGATGTAATACTTTTGAAACTCACAGTCGTAATATATATATATATTCATGCCTATTATCCGATGGCCAGAAAGTGATTACATTTTTATAAATTGTTCAAATTTTGGTATTTATAATGCAGCAAGCCCAGGGGCTGTTGTGTACACCATGAATTTAAATAAAATTCACTTTAATGTGTGATAGGACTAAAAAGGGGTCACAAACAAACCTTTTCTAAATTCAAATGAGTAGCGGCTTGGACCCGGAAACAGTATTCCATATGTCACCGATATGTTGCGACTAACAAGCGGATTATGTTTAGAAATGTGCTGAAAAAAATCTTCTTCTCATTAAACAGAAATTGGGGAAAAATATACAGGGGGGATGATAATTCAGGTGGAATAATAATTCTGACTTCAGTTGTATATTTGTAAACAATTTACTAAATCAAATTGTTATTTTTGTTTTGAAGGTTAATGCATTAGGGATAATCTTACCTTAGTTTTCCCAGAGCCTGATGGTCCCACCAACATTAGACCGTGTCTGACTACGGTGGTCTCGTACAACTGAATGCATTTGGTTATATAGCCTGCAAGACCAGGAAAACATTCATAAAACACTACATTTATTTTGTGTTAAAAAACACAATTTACTTGGCTTGAAAGCAGCAAATTTATTTTTATTTTGTAACTAACCTATCAAGCATTTAAAAAGAACATATGATAATATGACGAATAAGCCCCTCCCTCCATAAAGCCCAAAGAGCTCTGATTGGTCAGGTGACACAGCCTGTTCTAACACCTAAAATATGCGATGGAAACGTTAAGATACTTATTGACCTCATTCTTTCAATTAAGAGTGGGCATAGTCATTTGAACCGCTGATTTGAATTCAATTCATTTCAGTTTTATTTGTATAGTGCTTTTCACATAATTATTATTTCAAAGCAGCTTTACAGAGGTGCACGTTATTGTATAATTTTATTAGTTACTAATAACATTAAACCTACATAGTAACTAATAGCTTTTAACTCTTAATGTTATTATATATGAACTTAGTTAACCTGCAGTTATATAGAATATAGGTGATGCCATTGTGTACATGTTCAATGAAGCGCATTTGTGTATTAAGTGTATGTGTTGTCTTACAGCTTGTTATGCTGCTTGCAGTTGAAACTGGTATTTTTCTGATCATATGTTTTTTCTCTTTATGTATTGTCAAAAACACAATCGTTTGTAGAGTAAGATGCGCTTGACCATTTACTGATGTTTCTTATTCATAGTCATTTCTCCCATAGGCTAAACAATCACAGAAAAGAGCTTGCTTCCGCATTGCAGAATAATACCAATAACAGTGAGTTTCAACATCCAAATCTTCTAAAGCAATTGGAAACTTGAAAAATAACTAACCCATATCATTTCATGTCTAACTCCAATTTTGACTATTCAGATGATAAAGCAGAATCCACTCTGCAAGCATGACTCAAATCCTATGTAAATCATATAATTCGTCAGCAACCTCACCATCCACATCTTTAAGGCACTTGTCTGCACAGACATTCCTTATGGACTCGTCAAGGGTACCATAGTCAATCGTCTCTTCACGAATCTTCGGAAAAAGGTCAGATACAATGCCATTGAAGAGTTTGAGGTCATCCTGAAGAAACTTGGGTACATTTACATCCCTGATGGCACGCAGACAAATTAGCTCCTGCATTAATTAAATAAGAAAAACAGTTCTTTGTTATTTATCAGTTATTATATCCGTTTTGCAGTAGGTATAGTTTTATAAGTGTGATAGAAAAGAAATATATATAAAAAACTACTTTTAAAAGGATATACAGTAGCACATATATACTAGGGAAGCACCAGGACATAGGATTTGTCACCAATACTGATAACCGATAATAACTCTAGATTTGGAGATATATTAGCCAAATAATATAAATATATTTTTTTCTGCATGATTGCAAAAACAAAAGGCAAAAACACATACAATGAACAACTGATTTTATTTTTAAAACGTAACTTAAGAAATGTTTGAACGTTATTGATCAACTTTTGATTTTAAATAAATAAAATCTACGGCCTGACCTAAAATAAAATGCATAAAAATGCAACCAATCACTGAGCACTAAACAAAATATGACAGGATTCATATACATCTTTTCTACTAAAATTTCATGACTTTTCAATGATTTTTCAGGTAAATATTCATGATCTTGTTTCGTGTTCCATGTAATGTACATTCAAATTTATTACAGCATATCAAAAAATATGTGACAATGCATCTACTTAATATTTATTTTCATATCTGTTAAATAGTTTTTAGAAAGTATCTTGCTGTCTGTGTGAAAACTTTACAAATGCTGGCTTGTGATTGCAACTGAAGTTTGCAAAGTTTATCCATCAAATATAGTGTCAAGTATACGTCAAGCTCATCTCAAATATATTCAAGTACAAAGATATTCGTTAAACAAATTTTAATGACTTTTCCAAAATATTTTGGATTTATTTTTTTTCCAAAAGTTTTCCAGGTCTGGAAAATGCCTTTTCAAAATTTCAGGAAGTTTTCCAAGACTGTATGAACCCTGATATCAGTAAATATTAGTAAAAAAGTGATAAGCAGCAAGCATGTATAATCTGTTCAACCAGTGAAAATAATATGTAATTCAGCTAAAGTAATCTGGCTAAAGATATTTACCAAACATTGTTATCAGACTGATAACAATAATATTAAAAATATCACTTATTGGCTGATATAGATATGGCCGATGATATATCATGCTTCCTAAATATAAACTCATGTGCATCAGCTAACCTCATTCATGTCAGGATTTTCCCTCTTCAAGTTTCCAGCTGCAGATATCACAGTTTTCACAGCTCTCATCCCAAAATCATAGTGATCCTATTAAAAGACATGCATCAATGTGAGTTTCTAGCACAGTGCTTTGACTGCTTCTGTTAGATTTACCTAAAACATTTATGTACGGAAAGATCTACTGTAAAACTGGAGAAGGTCAGACCTGTGAGCTGAGCTGTTCTGAGGACAGTTTGAAGGTGCTGGTGATTTTTTTGGACAGGACTTTGGCGTCGCTGAAGCCAAATGAGTAAAGGGAGATCTCTGCTATCATGGCATAATCAGGGATCATCATAGCCACAGGACGGAAGAGGGCCTGAGGAACACACAGCGTGTGTGTTTTTTTTTGTATATATACACTGATATAATTATCAAAAGCTTAGATTGGTGTTGGCAAGCTCTGTACCTTTAAATTATCCGGAAGTTCAGTACGACCAGCATAACCCGGATTCATAGTTATGAAGACTGCACAGGATGGAACAAGAGCGATTTCCATGCCTTCAAATACAAACGTCTTCACCTGAAAGCACATAAAAAGTAAGTGAAATGGCTCCTGAATACACAAAACTATAGTTCTGAATGGGAAAAAGTGCAATGTCCATACAGGGAATGTCTAATACAGGAGCCAATCATTGATCGATATAGTCTGACAATTCTCTGGGGGAGGGGCTCGGACCATCTGTGAGTTTCCGCAGATTTTGTGTGATTCAAATGTTTAGAGATGAAACTAAAGAGACAGCTGTTGTTTAATTTTATTGGTGATTCCTAATATGACATTTAATCAGAAGCTTGGCAAGCAATTTGGGAGAATTTGATGTTTCCTCCTTCAAACAGAATGCCCGAGCATACTGCCCAAGAGGTGTTTCAAAGATGGCCACAGATTGAAATGACCTGTCTTAAAGGGATTTTGGAATATTGTTTAAATCCCAATACATCTATTAGATTGCTGAGTTCTTCTGGGAAAGAGTCTTGATGGTGCAAAGATCCAGATTAAAGTTAAGACATGATCATGCATTTTTGATAGCAGGGCCCAAACTATGAAATAGTCTACCAGTCCCTCTCCGCTTAGTTTCTTCAGAATTATAACTTAAAACAAAGCTAAAAACTTACCTTTAATTTAAAGACTATTAACTGTCCATACAGTATAAAACATTTTTATTAATCAGGATTTTCTACCTTTCTTTTGTGTTCTTTTTTTAATGCACTGTGGTCATATGTATGTTTCATTATTTTTTTCTTAGCAGACATTTTGTACAGCACAGTGGTTAACTACTGTTGTTTTTATTGTGATTTATAAATTAATTTATAATTTATTATAATTATATTAATTTCATAAAAAACAGAGATGCTAAAACAGAGATGCCAAAATATGTAACTAATTAATTTCCATTCCTTTTCTAATGTTTTATGGTAACCAGATAAAGATTTTAGATACACAAATTACTAAAGGCCAAACTCAGAATTTATAAGAATTATATTCCAATTAGTCTCCACCTTAGATGTTAACCCCATGAAAGTCCACTGGACGAACATCTGATGCTTTAGACAAGACACACAAAATAGGAGACACTACAGGAGTCATTATGTGATTGGTAGGATTCTACAAGTCTTTAAAGAGAAATCTGAGTTGCATTATTTAACCGTTCACCACCATAGACACAAAAGTCCTTTGTGAAGCCAAACCCACTCATTGACAAAAAAAGCTTTGTGTTTACAATATGAAATTATTAGGATCACTAAATATATATTTCAGTAGTATGTGTCATTCAAAGCATAGACTTAAAAAGAAGACATCCAAGAGTTTGCAGGAGACATTTTGTGTAAATGCTGAATTATTACTGCAGGGACATTGACTTTCACAGCCCTTAACATGTGGTTGCTTTACATTCTCGTCAGTCTTAAGATCCTTCTGTCCCTGACATGCAAGTGCTTTGATAGCTGTATGTCAAGTGTGAAACTTTACTCACTCTTTGCTGCTGGGCTTTTTGGATGGTTGTGATCTGTTGAGCCACGACTGATAAAACCTCCACGTCGATTCGATTGAATTCATCAAAACAGGCCCAGGCCCCTGAACTAGCGAGACCTTTGAGGAACTTGCCCATGGCTATGAAGTCCAGCTGGTCGGAGCAGTTAAACACTACAGTCTGGATGGCCAAAGCTTTGCCCAGGTCTTTAGTGGTTTCTGTCTTTCCTGTACCTGCAGGGCCTGCCGGAGCACCTCCGAATTTTAAGTGAAGTGCTCCAGTCAGGGTCAGATAACACCTGGGTGATGGACAGTGCGTAACACTTTCAATTTATGAGAAAAGTTTTATTAAGCTTTCTTTAGATACATTTATGTACAATCATATACAAAAGAAGATACATTTTTAAATGTCACCTGTCTGTTAGTGGAGTGATAACAAGTCGACCTGAGTTGCCAAGGTACTCGTAACCATATAAAAACTCAGCATTCACTGCCCTGATGTAAAGATCGTCACGCCAGTAGTATCTATAAACACACACAAACACTAATGCTTGCTATACACCAACATATACATATTTGAGAAAACAATTTTAAAAGGGGGAAAAAGAAGAAGAGGAAAAAATAAGGAGGATGGAGGAGAAAGAAGGAAGAAGAAAAGAAGAAGAAATAAGAAAAGAGAAGATGGTCCATGGTTTATGGATCCCTACTTGGATAGTTTTCGTTTGGGTCCAACACAACTGCCCCTGTGGCTCAGTGGTTCACTCACCAGTCTTCACGCCAGAGACCTGGGTTCAAGACCCACCCATGACAGAAAATGAAGATGGAGAAGTAAGAAGAGGTGTAAGAAGCAGAGTGCGAAATAAGGAGGAATAATAAGAAAGGAGGAGAAAAGGGAAGAACGAGAGGGCAGGAAACAAGGAAGGAGCAGCAGGAGGAAGTAGAAAAGAGAAGGAAGAAGAAGGAGGGGCAAGAGACAAGGAAGGAGAAAATGAAAGGAGGTGGAAGCAGAGTGAGGAAGGAGAAAAGGGAAGGAGGAAGAAGCAGAGGGTGAAAAAAGGAGCAGCAAGAGAAAAGATAAGCAGGAAGAAGCAGAGAGAAGGAAAAGAAAGGAAGGGGAAAAGGGGAAGTAGGAGGGGGAAGAGAAGAAGGAAGAAAGAAGGAGGAAAAAGCAGAGGGCAATATAAGGAGGTGAAGTAAGAAAAGAGAAGAAGGGGAGAAGAGACAGCAAGGAAGAGGAAGGAGGAAGACAGGGAAGAAGGAAAGAGAAAAGGGGAGGAAGAAGCAGAGGGCAAAATAAGGAGGAGGAGAAAATGGGGATGAAGAGGAAAGGGATGAAGAAGAAAATCAAAAAAGGGGGAGGAAGAAGGAGGATGAGGGAGAAAAGAGAAGAAGAGGGGGACACAAGGAGGCTCGCATACTGTTTTTAGCGTACTGTATAGTATGGAAGTATGCGGTTTCGGGCGCAGCCATAGTATGATAGATAGAGGTTGAAGAGTATTTTACAATACTGCCTTTTGAATCAAATACAGCACAAGCGTCTGCTAAATAGCAACTTTCTGCATTATGTTAAAAACTGGACTGAAGCAGTTTCAGTTTACTGACTGAACCTCTTCTATGTTAAGCTGCTTTGACCCAATCTACATTAAAAATGTAATGAAGATGTATGAAATTGAATATTAAATACTGTGTAACCTTAGCTGGCTGATCCACTCAAAGTCATTGACACTGGATACTTCCTCCTCAACCAGCTTGGCTGCCACATCTTTAGCATGCACTTCAATGACAATGAGTGCCGAGAGTACGGCCCGCTGCATCTTTGACAGCTGACCCCGCACCAGCTGCACCAAATCTCCTAACTGTTCGTGCACATACAAAACAAAAACTTAGACAATGTGGTTCCATATTTAAAGTTACAACAATGCAATGCACAAGTAAAAACAGCACCAAGAATGATTAACTGTTTGCACAGTTGGAAACAATCTGTACCTGTGTCTGCAACTGTGGGTAAAGCCGATCTGCCAAGTCTCCCTTATCCAAAGACTCTGACACTTCTTGGGTCCAAAATGTTTGACAGCCAGCGATGACCACCTGACCGGGCCAGGACAGCACCCACTCTGTGCGAGGATTCTGCACAAATAATTTAGATTCCCGGAAAAATCAAAAACACAACATTAAATACTTTTTTTTATTAATCTTTTTATTGTTTTTAGCATAGGAAAATAAACAATATCATAAACAGAACAAACAAACAAACAAATAAAATAAATAAATAAATATTAATTTAAAAAAAGGGTACAAAGGCCATTTCAAAATACACAAACAGTCGGACACAACATAACACAATATCATCCAGTAAGCATTAGAGAAGAAAATAGAATTAAATAAAAACAGAATAAATTTATAGAAAAAAATAAAATAATAATTTACAGAGAAATGTGTAGGCTGCACTATACATATGCCAAACCAATCCCACCTATAATGAGTCAGCATTAATGATCAAAATTGGGTTCCAGATTTTTAAAAAATGAGATATTTGTAAGGGGTGTTCTTATACATGCTTATACAGTATATGTACTTATATATACTGAGCACTGTATTTAAACAATTATAAAATTAACGAAGCTCAAATAAACAACACCAACCTCAACATAAGCTTGCAAAGAGCGACTGATGTTGTCTCTTACACTGGCTTTCATTGAATTCTCTACTTCCCGTAACCAATGCTCCACATTGCCAGTAGGAGAAACAGGAATGGATAACTGAACTTCCTCTCCCTCGGAAGAGTACATGCGTGTGATGAGTAGATCTGACTGAAACTGAAGCTGCATACAGAACAACAGAACTCATTATTTGCTGCTATAATTGAAATGTAATTTTGACATATGCCAAAATCATATTGATATTTTCTGCTGTACAAATTATTTTCATTTCGATTATGATAAACGAATGGATATGAATGAGGACGCACCCGGGCGATGTTCTCAAAGCATTTGCGAAGATGTGGCTGTACTGCTGTTGGATCTTTAGTCTGAGATAAAATCTCCAGCAACTCATCATCTGATAAAAAGTAAAATCTAAATCCAAGAAAAAAGAAAGAATTTTTAACCAATGAAGAACATGTGGCTGATGTTCCCATTAGGTTATGAAAATGTTATTTTCAAATGTTCTCAGAATATTCAGTTCTTTAAATGTCTACTTTTTTCTTGTTTTTTTAAGAAAACCTTAGTGGAACTCTCAGTGTTCAAAATTGAACAAACATTGCGTGATATTACTTTCAATGTTCTCTGAACCATCTGAAATAAAACTTCCAATTAATGTTTCAGAAAAACATTCCATGAAAATAAACACTTCCTCCAGGATTTTGTGAGTGCAATAGTTGTTGAGATAAAAAAAAGAGAAAAAAATTCATAAGATTTTTGTGTATCTTCACAGCAAAACACAAGAATTGAAGCAAATCATGACAAGTTTTACAACAAGCTGTCACTAAATCAGTCATTTTAAGCTGCAAATGGGCATGGGCTGGTATAAGATTCTGATAAACGATAACTTTGAATAAAGATATCACGGTTTTGTGGTATCACAGTATTGTGTTTACTGCTCTAAAATATGTTCTTTTTAAATGTCTGGGTAAAAAACAAAATTTTATAGGAACGGTATAACAAAATTTTAATGACTTTAAAATCTTGATTTTTCCAAACTGTAGTAAACCTTGAAACCGGTTATCGTCCCATGCCTAGTCGCGAATATAAAAAAAGCAAATTCCTGGAGGGATTACAGTTTATTACAGACGCTAGGTCATTTTTGCAAAACTCTTCACACAGTGAGCACAACAAAAGTCTATGTGGGCTAAACTGAGGACCAATTATCATTGTTTTGGCACAAAATGCATTTCATGAATTTTTTTCTCACTCAGACACAACTGCCAAAAATCTTTGTAAGTACAGGAGATTTTGCACGTGCTTACATACAGTTTTCAAAACTGTTAAACTTATGTTCAAAACAATAACATAATGCAAAACTGAATAAGACAGTAAAATTCAACAGCAATATTTTACTGAAACATATTTCAAATCTAAAAATGCTGTTTTTACCACCCAGATTAGCATTACTATTGTATCTGTATCAGTGGGTGGTGTGTACAGTATACAAATTCTTGTTTTTTGTACTAAGTGCAAAAAATAAAAAAATAAACTACATAAAATATTGAGGAATTCTGCATCATGTCCGATTCATTCCAGTAACATATATTTCAGTTATAAACAAATATATATAGCAATTAAAAACAGAGATGTGTCCTTGTTTTACACAAGAAAACACAGTGTAATGCTACATGTTGTTAGTGTTTTTTAGTTCATTGTTTTGTGGGTCACAAAGTGTGTTTGTCGGCTGTCAAACTTTGCTAGTGTTCTGGAAGAATGAGTTTATTTGAGACCTGAATAAAGAGTTTTGGTAGTTGTACTGCATTTTGAATGTGAAATTTGAAAGTCAGTTAGGAGAACTGTGTAAAGAGCAAAAGTGACCTAAGTATTGAGAAATGTGTCCTAGGATCTGTAAAAAACTGTAAATAAGGTTTTGATTATGTTATTAAACATGATTAACAATTTAACGTTACTGGAATAACATTTTCAGCTAAGCAACTGCTTCTGTAATTATAGTGAATTTGCACAGGTAAAATATACATGCTAAATGCCTATTAATTGTTTAATCACGAACCCTAGGGCTCCCAAGCTCTTCATGAGATAAATCACAAACACCGATCATTCTCACCTGGGGAATGCGCTTCTCTTGGTTTCCAGGTAGTCACTTAGTCCTTTCTGCACAAGCTCCAGTAGGTTGTTACAGTCTTTGAGACTGGCTAACAGACGTGCTTCAGGACACACCTCAATGACCTGCACCATTAAAGACAATGAGCTCTTTAATGAACCACCACCACAATCTTCTGTAGTATGATTAAGTAGCTTGATGCTGCTCACTCGATTGTTATCATGGGCGGCCTTCATGATCTTCCTCCAGGTGCGCTCCATGGTTTGATACCTCTTTCCCTCCACTGGCAGCTGCCGGTTGATGTCATCAGAGCTGAAAATGGGTTCCATGTACAGCCACGACCGCTGGCAGATAAGCCACTCTTCTAATACTTCCTACCACCAGAGGGCCAGAGTGACAACGTTTTTTTTTAATCAGACATTTTCATGAGGACTTTTTGTTTTCTATGCCTGCAGAAACATGCTAACTAATTAGACCACCGAACAATATTTCACCTTGCGGATTTCAGAATCATATCTACAGGCTTACCTGTGTCATTTTCAGTTTACTTTCCCACTTGCTGATTCTCTCCTCAAAGGGTTTTTTATATGGAGAGAAGGCCATGCTCTGGGTCATCACGATGTGGTCATCCAGGAGCTGAGATGCATCATCTGGGCTCTTCAATATGTAAGTTCCTGTCTCTTTATATGGCATCACCTCAAACATCACTGTTGACCATTCTTCCTCCATCTTGTTTAGAGCCTAAGGCAGCACATGTATGAGAGGAAAAATACTGTCACAAAACATACTGTGCTTGTTGAATTGTGCTGTTACAAAATTCAGAAAAAGGATCACCACCGATATCGTTGTCATTATTTTTCTCATATTTTATGTGAACAGGCATAAATGCTGTGTTTTTCGGCATCTTAAAGGTAAAATGTAGGGCTGGAAAAATCCGGTTGAATCTTTTTGGCTCAAGACTTCCGGTCTTATTCACTTCTTTTCATTTTTAGATGTTAAAAACAGCTTGTTCTGCTGCTTGATGTTGCAAACTGATATTTTCGTATTATATTATTCTGTTTTGTCTGTATAGTTATGCAAACACTTGTTTGTAGAGCGAGTAGTCTGACCATTTTCTGCGGTTTATTATTCCTAGTCATTTCTCCCATAGGTGTCTGATTTGGAAGTTGTAAAACAATCGCAAAACTTCCGCATTGAAGAATAAGGTCAATTTGTACTGTATATGTAGAATATGAATATGTAGAATTTCAAGGTTTCCTGGGGAGTCTAACAGTATTCAGGTACAGAAAATGAATAAATCACAATGCAAAAAAATTCTTAGATCAAGTAAAAATATTCTTTAGTTTTCACTTTTAAAAGAAATAATTTAAAAATTGGATGTTTTCCTTAAAAATAAGCACAATTATCTGCCAATGAAGTGAGTACAATAATCTTATTTTTGCTTTAAAATCTAGATATTTGGACTTTAAAAGTTTTTTCCATTTCCAATTAAATACAATTAATTTTTGTTACATTTGTTTAATTTTTTAAACCCAGATATTTTAAACTCTCTTGAAATGCACAGTCATGGGTCTTAAAACACTTGCAAATGCTAAACTTTCACTCTATTTTACTTAAACTTAGCAGTGACTCAAAATGGCTTCTGTGGCTCCTGGTCAGCTATGATTCAGACTCAACATTGCATATTCTGCGATGTGACTAATGTGGATGCGACATTGAGATATCCATGCAGAAACAATACATTGTGTAGCCCTAGTAAACTACATCTAAAATGCACTCACTTGCTCGATAGAATATTCTTTTCCAGCTTCCTGAGCCACGCGGGTGATTTCCTCCACATGATCTTGCAGGCCCAACTCCAGACAATGGGAAAAAGTCAGATTCGCTCTGGACCTCATATTTATGTTGATAGATTCAGATAGAAGTTCCCAGTGGCGATTCCTCATGCCAGGATTGCTCAGGCTCCGGATCAGAGGGATAAACGGACGGAATGCTTCTATTTTAGTCCGGATTTCAGATGCTACTCCTTGACAGGCTGAAAGGAAGGTTATAAAGATGTATGATAGAAACAGATGTGTGGAAATAACAAATGTCTAAAACATACAGCGCATTTAACTTTTTTCTTTTGTACTGATGAGAATTTAACCCTTGTATACTGTTCAATTTGACTGCCCCTTTCGTTATGTTGATGGCTGTTTTTGCCCCATTGACTTTCAATTTTAAAGACATGTTTTGATTGCAAAGCCATGGCAAAATATAATCATGCATTCTTGTTTGTTGGTGGTTTTCCCTGTCGGGAAGAGGTCTGATGTGTAATTTTTACTGTTGATCATCAGTTGGCAGCATTAACCCTTTAGATAAGTCTGTGTAAAAATGTTTCTGGCTTTTATATGGAGTTCTAAAGAGTAAAACAGCAGATTATAGTGTATGCATGAATACACTTACTATGTTCTAAGAGTTGAGCTGCTTATTTTGATTTTCTTAGACATTTCAAGGTAAATGCGCAAAGGTCTCTCTTACACTCTTACAAACACTATACTGCATATAAAAAAAAGAAACAATCAAAAAAGCCATTGGAATGGAAGTCAATGGGGCAGCAGCCACAAACATAACGAAAGGCAAGTAAATTTGCCCAGAGTATATTGTTGACCTTGTCAAAGCATTTTCACAAAATACAGTATGTCACAAAAGTGAGTACACCCCTCACATTTCTGCAAATATTTATTTATATCTTTTCATAGGACAACACTGCAGAAGTGACTCTTTGACACAATGAAAAGGAGTCAGTGTAAAGTTAGTTTAGCAGTGTAAATTTAGTGTCCCCTCAAAAAAAAACTAAAAACATGGCCAATAATAGCTGAACCCCTGGCAACAAAAGTGAGTACACCCCTTAGAAAAAAAATTAAAAGTTAATATTTTGTGTGGCCACCTTCATTCTCCAGCACGGCTTTAATTTTGTTGGACATGGAGTTGACCAGAGCTTCGTAGGTTGCCACTGGAATCCTCTTCCACTCCTCCATCACAACATCACCAAGGTGGTGGACATTTGACACCTTGTGCTCCTCCACCTTCCTTTTCAGGATGCCCCAGCGGTGTTTTAAGGGGTTTAGGTCTGGAGACATGGTTGGCCAGTCCATCACCTTTACCCTGAGTCCCTTTAGCAAGCCAGTGAGGTGTATTTGGGGTCATTATCATGCTGAAACACTGCTTTATGGCCCAGTTTCCGGAAGAAGGGGATCATGCTCTGCTTTAGTATGTCACAGTACTTGTCAGAATTCATGTTTTCCTCATTGAATTGTAGCTTCCCAATACCAGCAGCACTCATGCAGTCCCACATGATGACACTCCCACCACCATGTTTAATGATAGACAAGACACACTTGTGTTTGTACTCCTCACCTGGTTGCCACCACACACGCTTGACACTATCTGAACCAAAAAGGTTTATCTTGGTCTCATCAGACCACAGGACATGGTACCAGTAATCCTGGTCCTTAGTTTGAATGTCTGCGGCAAATTGTTTGCGAGCTTTCTTGTGCATCTTTAGAAGAGGCTTTCTTTGAGGACAACCATGCAGACCAATTTGGTGCAGTGTGCGGCGTACGGTCTGAGCACTGACAGGCTGACCCCCCATCCCTTCAATACCTGAAGCAATGCTGGAAGCACTTATCCGTCTTTTTTCAAAGACAATCTTTGGATGTGACGCTCAGAACGTGCACTCAGCTTCCTTGGCTGACCATGGCGAGGCCTGTTCTGAGAAGAACCTGTCCTCTTAAAGCATTGAATGGCCTTGGCTGCAGCACAGTTTCAGAGTGTTGGCTATCTTCTTATAGCCTAGGCTTTATGCAAAGTAACAATTTGTTTTTTCAGGTCTTCTGAGAGTTGTTTGTCATGAGGTGCCATGTTGAACTTTCAGTGGCCAGGTTGAGAGAGTGGAAGAGCTTTTATACCAAATTTAACTCGCCTGCTATCTGGAAACACCTGAGACAGTGTAAAACTAATGAGTCACATGCCACAGGGGAAGGAAAATGTCTAATTGTGCTCAATTTGTACATTTTCACTTAGGGGTGTACTCACTTTTGTTGCCAGGGGTTCAGCTATTATTGGCTGTATTTTTAGTTATTTTGATGGGACACTAAATTTACACTGCTAAACTAACTTTACACTGACTCCTTTTCATTGTGTCAAAGAGTCATTTCTGCAGTGTTGTCCTATGAAAAGATATAAATAAATATTTGCAGAAATGTGAGGGGTGTACTCACTTTTGTGACATACTGTATATATCAAAATAAGATTTGTCACCAAAAATCATTCCATTTGCTAAAACACAGAGGAAGTTGTGGCCAAAAATAAGACTCAAAATGACCCCAGTGGATAATAAAAACATCCCCAACAGCACACAAGGGTTAATCTTCACTTTTTCTAAACAGGAAAGTCTATTTCATTCTTGACATCCGATATGACTCTCGGCTCAAATATCCCAAATGTGCATTATATTTACCTGGATGATCTTTAAACTGTTTGACACACTGGTGCATAGTCTTGTAAGCATCATTGACATTACGCTCCAGCTGTTCAGGGTTGATGGCTGACAGCGGGTCGTTGAGCCAGCTTTCATGCCATCTCAGCCAATCAGATGTTGTCTTCCACAGGTCATGAAATGGCTGAAAGTCTCGGTTTAGCTTCTGTAACTCTGTGTACTAGACCACAACAAAATAATAATTACAAAATTACTGTAGAAAATGCAGGGTTCCACACAATTCCTTCATGTTTTCCTGACAAAAATTGATTAAGTTATCTTTTTTGTTTTTACAAATTAAACATAAAACAATTAAGTTGTCCCAAAAAACCCTCAAGAATTGTTGATTCAGCTCATTTTAAATAAGTAGTTTGAACAAGTAGCACAAATATTTGTTTTTGAATGTAGTTTTACATTAAAGGGCACCAATTATATCTATTTTTCAAGATTCATATCAGTCTTTTGTGTCTCCAGAATGTGTCTGCAAACTTTCAGCTCAAAACACCCATCAGATTTTTTTTATTATACCTTTCAGAATATTGGATTTTCTGCTATGAACGATATGTAGAGGTTTTTGGCTGTGCCTGAGCCTTTAATGCTAGTTCTCCCTGCCCACCGTTCCCACGTGCCTGACTGTCAGAGTGTGCCTCAGGCCCCGTTTACACTAGTGCATTTTAGTTTTAAAACAGCGTTTTAGCATGAAAACGATCCGTGTCCATACTAGCGTTTCACCCAGCGTTTCTGAACAGATCTCCCTCCACACTTCTCCAGCGAAATGTATATCACGTGACCATTCGCGCACTCTGGGCATGCGCGTTCAAGTATAAACAGGAAGCATGTGTCTCACTGGTTCTTCCCGGTGTAACCCAAAAACGGTATTCTAAATGGGGCTTAAGCGGCTTGAAACGCGAGTGATTACCGAGTGCTGGAACAGTAGCTTGCCTCTTGCGAATATATGCAGCTGTTGTAGTAAAAAAGGCAGTTTAAGTGCACAATACCGCTTAAAACGGACATTGGTTCTCCCAACGCTCCCATTTCTGTGTCCAACAGCCACGCCTCCGTTTTCAGATGTGTGCGTTTCCCCATCCACACTGAGACAGAGCAGCAGCGTTTTAGAATGAAAACGGCCTCTTCAGCGTTTCCAAAACGCTCCGTTTACGGGGCTCGAAAACTTCGGCATAGTGTGGATGGATGGTGTAACCGTAGCAAAACTTATGCGTTTTAAAACAAAAAAGCATTAGTGTAAACGGGGCCTCAGTCAGATAACAGACAGACATGAAGGAAGCAGATCTCACGTGACGGTTGTGAGAAAAACTACAGTAAGAACTTTCCCAATGATTATTTGATGTATTTGTTGTGGAGTTAATTCAAGCCTTTCTGCAATGCGTCACACACAATGTTGTTACAAAGTTCACGCACACACATAGACACAAACACACAGCGGAGACCCATAGACACAGCAAACAAACACACACAGACAGCACCCATGTTTAAATTTGCACTGTTTTGTACAAAATAAATCTGATTTAACGTTCACAAACCGGGAGTGAAGCATCTTCTTTTATAATTGTGCTGACATGCGGCTGTGATGATGAGACGGTAGAATTGCTGTAATTCATTATAAACATGCACTGTTTTAAAAATGTTTTAAACTTGTAAAACTGATTCTTGATCACATTTGATGATCATTGATGATCACAGAGAGTTGAACAAATCTTTTAATCCCGGCTGCTTTGTGCATGCCCTGTCTTGTTGATATGATTGTGCACGTTACTACTGCGCTGTCAATCAGTTCGGTGAGTAGGGAAACTGCACTCCTACGTCATGTTGCGGTGGGCCTCAAAATGGGTGGGATTTGGATCCTATTTTAAAGGCAGGAAATTTAAAAAGAGAGACTTACTGTCTTTATATCACCCCAACATGACTGTGGACATTCTAAACCTACACACAGTCCTGTCTAAACAGCTTACAAAAGAAGATTTTTATCATAGGTGCCCTTTAATCAACTATGAAAAGTTGTAATGTCTCCAAAATTAGATCATAAAACAATATATCATCATTCTGTAGTGCAAACCTACATTAGTAACTGGTTTGCCAAAGAGTCGTTCACGGTTATTGTAAAGCTGTGCCATTTCCTGGCACTCTTTCAGCTGTTTGCCTACTCTCCGCACTTCATTTGCCACTTCGTGTGCTCGCTCAAGGTTTGTATAACCAGAAAATCCAGCCACCACCATCTGAAATTGAACAAAGAAGACTTCATTGTAATGCTTGGGTATCTTCTGACTCTATGGTAACTGAGCAAACCTGACCTCGAGGAAACTCAAGCGTTCCAGGAAGCTGTTTTGATCTGCGACCTGGATCTTATCGAAACGTTCTTCATCGTCAACATGCTGAGCACTCACTGTCTCCATCTGGGTGAGGATCTTATGAGGCCAGGCCATTGCTGACCACCTACACAGAATTTCACATTGAGTTTATGACACAGATTCAATCTTAGCATTTGTGGAATGGCTGATTTTACACTAGCAATATGTTTAAAAGACTAATTATCATATTCTCACTTCTCTTTGAATTCCTCATCGGAAAGACTGTAGAAGAATTCATCTATTAGATCATAATCAGACATGGCTTTGGATAAAATCTCCTGCAAGAGGCCATCAGAAGAGAAAAACAGAAAAAAAAGTCAACATACTGCAATTTCCACAACAGTGTAATGAGACATTTAAAATATTTTCTGAAATGATTTTTTGTCACTTTTCTATTAGACTTTCCCATTAAACGCAAACAATGCTATGTATGTTTATTATATTTGTGACCCTGGTCCAATGTCTAACTGTATGTTGCACAAGTATATTCGTGGGAATAGACAAAAATACAACTGTATTGACTCTACTCTTCATGTATGAGTGGGTGCAGACATTGGAATCTTTTTGGCTGGAGACTTCGGGTCCCATTCACTTCCATTGATATTTAGACATTAACAGCTCATTAAGCTTCTTGATGTTGCAAACTGATTTTTTCTTATTATGTTATCCTACTTTTTATGTATAATCATGAACACCTTTGTTTGTAGAGCAAATAGTTTGACCATTTCTGCCGTTTAATATTCCTAGTTATTTCACCTATAGGCAACTGAATCGGAAGTTACAAAAAATGGCAAAAACAAGCACACTTCTGCATTGCAGAATAAGGTCAATATGTCAACATTATTAATTTGTCTTTAATGTCAAAAATCATTAGACTATTGATTACAATTTTGGAAATTTCCTTACTGTAAATATATCAAAATTAATTTTTGATTAATAATATGCATTGTTAAACACTTCCTATAGATAATGCAAAGGTTATTTTCCCAGTTTTTCATTTATTCATTTTCTTTTGGCTAAAGTGCCTATATTCATTAGAGGTCGCCACAGCGGAATGAACCGATAACTTATCCAGCATAAGTTTTACGCAGCAGATGTCCTTCCAGCTTCAACCCAGTAATGAGAAACATTCATACACATTCACATGCCCTACGGCCAATTTAGTTTATTCAATTCACCTATCGTGCATGTCTTTGGACTGTGGGGGAAACCAGAGCACCCGGAGGAAACCCTCACCAACACGGGGAGAACATGCAAACTGCACACAGAAATGGCAACTGACAGAGCTGGGGCTTGATCCAGCAACCTTCTTGCTGTGAGGTGACAGTGCTAACCACTGAGCCACAGTGTTGCCTATTAAATTTTTTTTTTTAATAGTTGTATCTCAACCAAATGTTGTCCTATTCTGATAAACCAAACATCAATGGAAAGCTTGTTTAAGATATTAATATATAAAATTTGGACCATGGACCACGGTTATATATTATGAATGTTAAAGTTCAAACCCTGCTGTTGCTGTGATGTTCTCAGTGATTTTAGCACACATCTATGTTGTTGCTTGGATGTTCTGGGTGTTTGCTGAGTTTGCTAGTGAGTTGCTGTTCAAAGGCAACAGACCCATCTCTCAAGCCTCTATGATATTCAAGTCTATAGATATGTAAATCCTTCCCACGTTTTGACAAATCTGAAGAATTAATGGTGTATTGCTGATGAACAGTAACTGTACAGTACCTCATGCGCTTTGAGTTGCTCAGGGATTTGTTTCATCCACTCTCTTTGCTCTGTGAGCTCCTCAATGCTGCTGGGCTTCTCAAACAGCTTTTTGCTGATGGTTTTACACTCCTTACATGCCTGAAATACATACATAATAATATATATTATGTATTATTAATATATATAGACCAATTCACATTCACATTTTGTTGGGTTTTGTTAATGTGATATCACTGTTACTTTAGGCGTCTGTCAGAGATTATTCTCAATGACTGAACGTGCACTTAACTGGTCACAGAATGTCTGAGAAGTGATGTGCTATAATCTGGTTACTGGTCACATTTGTCACCATCTGTCACTTCGGTGTGAATTGATCTAATTTGAGTTAAATTTAGACTTAAAGGGGTAGTTCACCCAAAGATTTAATTCTGTTATCATTTACTCACCCTTCACTTGTTTAAAACCTATTTGAGTTTCTTTCTTCTGGTAAATACAAAAGAAGATATTTTGAAAAATGCTGGGTTCTGTAATCAATTAACTTCCATAGCATTTTTTTGTATCCTACTATAGAATTCAATGGAAATACAGCAGTCAGCATTCTTCAAAACGTCTTTTTTTGAAGAAGAGATGTAAATTAGAAGAAAGAAACTAATAAATGATAAGGTAATTTTCATTTCTGGGTGAACTATTCTTTTTTTTTTAAATGCATCTACATAGGTCTAATGGACAATGACTCACATCCTGCATCTGTTGACGCAACCTCAGGGCAAGACGGTCCAGCAATGCTTTGGCAAGACTTTTCCGTTTCTTTACCAGATTTTGCCGAATGGCCTCGATGTTGACCATAAAGGGTCCAATGATGATGGCAGATGGAATGGACTGATTTAAATGTTCCACCTCCATCAAGTGCTCCAGAACCTCCTGCTTCACTTCCTGAGGTGTCTGGTTCTCCTGACTGTGCAACCTTGGAGAAATTCATATATAAGCAGAAAAACAATCCTTGGCATGTATTATATTACAGCATGCATCATACTATGTATACATTTTATCCAATCATCAATATCTAACAGAAAACTAGCAGACAATATAGAGATTTACTCAAGATATGTGTTGACGTCAGAGTTGTAGAGCTCAAGGTAGCATTCATATTCACGGGTGTAGGCTTTGAGAGGAATGATGGCCTGTTTTAGAGCTGTACTGATACTCTCCCTTAGATTCTTGACTTCAGGTTCCCACAAGCCCACTGACCATAACACTTCTCCAACAATAAACAGGTTCGGCAATACAAACTGAGGGAATGGGAAACAACAAAGCAGGTCATAACCTTCAAAATGTAATTTGAATCATATACGAAGCTGTTTTAATTATTTATTTAGAGTTTATCTAATGATAAAAGTTATGTATCTGCCTGACATCAAATACAGAACCTTGTCTACTTGAGGCAGGTTGTGTGTGGACAGGATTCCTTTATCAAACAGGTTGATAACGGAGGTCTCAAAGCTCTCTAGAGGAGTGCTGTAGTGAACCCCAGTCTGGTCAAGCACCAAATCCACTGAGAAAAGAGGCTTCTTTTTTGGCCTGGATAAATGTCATGTCAGATTGCATATGTTATGTATAATACAAAGACATATAAATCATAGATCAGTGAAGACCCACTTTTACCCAAGAAAACATTGAGATGCCCTCTTATCTAAGCTGATCTATACTAAACCTCTAGTATTTTATTTAATTAATAAGTCCATTTTTATCTGAAGCAAATCAAATATTCCAAATAGCTTACTTTATGAAAGCATTAGGAAGGGAAGGTGTGCAAAGAGTGCACAGATTTATACTTGTGCCAGATGATAGGAGTATGTGAGTATTTATATATTTGTACATATGGTATGATGTGCATAATAAATGTTTATAGCAAATTACATTTGTGATTGTCATTTGTTTTCAACAATTTAGTTTTGATCCACTATAATTTAGGTTACTATTTTTGGAAAATATCAGTGATGGAGAGTTTTTTTTTACTTAAGTAAATATTTTATGTATACTTTATCAGAGTATTTTTTAGGAAACATTAACTTTTGCTTCACTACATTCCAAAACGAAAAATTGTAATTTTACTAAACTAAATTTGTTAAAAGAAGCAGAGTAAAAAGTTATTTTGAAGGGGAGAAATTCTCAGAGACGAGACATTGTTTTTTATTTTATGATTCTCAGTAAACCAGTTAAATCAATACACAAACTGTTCTAAGCAATTAATTTGTGAATTGAACTGATATGTTTATGTCGATATTGTCAACGCTGATATCTGTTTATGTCGATGTTGTCGATGCTGATATCTGTTTATGTCAATGTTGTCTGTCAAAAACTCACTGGTTCGAAACTGGAGTCTCCAGCAAACAATTCACTGATTAAAATGATTTGTTCATAGTGACTTTGCAGAAAACAACTCACTGATTCAAACGATCCGTTCAAAGTGGCTCTACAGTAAACAACTCACTGATTCAAATGATCAGTTCAGAGTGGGACTCCAGTAAATAATTCACTGATTAAAATGATATGTTCAGAGTCAGTCTCCAGTAAATAATTCACTGATTAAAATGATTCGCTCAAAGTGGATCTCCAGTAAATAATTCACTGATTAAAATGATTTGTTTAGAGCGAGTCTCCAGTAATTAACTCACTGCTTCTAATGATCTGTTTAGAGTGAGTCTCCAGTAAACAACTCACTGATTCAAATGATTTGTTTACAGTGAGTCTCCAGTAAATAATTCACTGATTCAAACGATTTGTTCAAAGTGAGTCTCCAGTAAACAACCCAACGATTCAAATGATCTGTTTACAGTGAGTCTCCAGTAAACAATTCACTGATTCAAATGATTCACTCAGAGTGAGTCTCCAGTAAATAATTTACTGATTAAAATGAATTGTTCAGAGTGAGTAACCAGTAGTAAACAACTCATTGATTCAAATGATTTGTTCAGAGTGAGTTTCCAGAAAACAACTCACTGATTCAAATGATCCATTTAGATTGAGTCTCCAGTAAATAATTCACCGATTAAAATTATTTGTTCAGAGTGAGTCTCCAGTAAACAACTCACTGATCCAAATGATACGTTCAGAGTGAGTCACCAATAGTAAACAACTCACTGATTCAAATAATTAATTCAAAGTCAGTCTATATAATTAGTTCAGAGTGAGTTTCCAGAAAACAACTCACTGATTCAAATGATCTGTTTAGAGTGAGTCTCCAGTAAACAACTTTCATATGTTTTCACTTGAATTATCAGTATGTTTATTAAAGTACGACAACTTTTGGTAATTCAACTATCTTACAAAATTAACTGAATATAATGAAGAATAAAAACTCATCAGTAAGTACTTTAACTTTTATTAACTGAGTACATTTGAAATATTTAGTACTTTACTGTGTAAATATTTAAAAGGATGACTTTTAAAAGAGGGCTATTATTAGGGTATCTGTACCTTACTTAAGTGTCTAATTTCGGTACCACCACTGACATTAATAAATCTTTAACAAATCTTCATATTATTTAGACCTATTAGGGTCACTCTAAAAGTTTGCAGAGCCCCCCTAGTGTACACTGGCTTGAGAACCACTGATTTAAAAATGTAGAAACAATAAAGCATATTTAACCATGAAAATGAGAATTCACATACTTATATGGACTGTTTATGAGATCAGGACCCCAGGTCAGCTCTTGAGGGCATTGCAGGACACTGTGACAAGCTTCAAGAATTAACTTGGTCAAGCTGGCCAGAGAGCCTTGAACCAGGAATCTGAGCGAGTCCTGCTGAATGCTGCGAATCAGCGCCATCAGGCGACACAGTTTGGACATGCGGTAAACATCACAGCGGGAGACTGCAAGGTTGTACCAGCTACGTCTCTCATCGCGCAGATTAGACGAAATGCCATTGCATAAAGCAGCCAACCATGACTCTTCTAAAAACAAATGGATCTGTAGGAAGACAGAAAGAGTATGATTGAGGGTACATTTGTATTTGTATGCGTAGCTGGCAGTTTATTTACCTGTGCATGTTTCTGGGACTGTGCCGACTCAAACTCCTCTAAGCGAAGTGACTTTGTGAAGCTGATATGAAACAGGCTCATTTCTGCCACCCGGTTGCACTCTTCCCTCACTCTGGACAACACAGCGATCACCTCAGCCTTAGTGAGCAGAGACTTAAAGACAAAAGCTGCACGGTTCTTCTCAAAAGGGTAGTTTGGGACTGACATGAAGCCTAGAAGGAAAGGAGACAGCAGCATGTGTGTGGGCCCATAAAATAAATCACCATTAAAGCCCTGACAGTCTAAAAGCAGTCTCTTTGCTTTTGATGTCCATCTCAGTCTCTACCTCTATTAGGAAAGCTCTCGGGTTGGGTCTGAGGAAGTGTGACGTCCTCTGGCTTGTCCTGTAGCACCTTTTTAAAGCACATCTGGTTCATAGTGCGACTGTATTGCAAATTAATTTCTTTCTCCAGCCGCTTCTCACATTCCTGTAGACTGTACAAACAAAAAACACATTATCTATGATAATTATGAGCAGCAGGCGTCGTGTAGGTGCAGTTGTATGGTATGTATATGTAATTGTATGGGGTGCATGTTGTTTTGTTAAAAATCATAATGATCATGCTTGGTATAATAGAATTTGCATTCATAATCATATATTCATTCATTCATTTTCTTGTCGGCTTAGTCCCTTTATTAATCCAGGGTCGCCACAGCGGAATCAACCGCAAACTTATCCAGCATATTTTTTACGCAGCGGATGCCTTTCCAGCCGCAACCCATCTCTGGGAAACATCCATACACACACACATTCACACTCATACACTACGGACAATTTAGCCAACCCAATTTGCCTATACCACATGTCTTTGGACTTGTGGGGGAAACCAGAGCATCCGGAGGAAACCCACGCAACCACGGGGAGAACATGCAAACTCCACACAGAAATGCCAACTGACCCAGCCGGGGCTCGAACCAGTGACCTTCTTGCTGTGAGGCGAACGTGCTACTCACTACGCCACCGTGGCGCCCTATAATCATATATATATTCTTTTTACATTACCCCTATGTAGATACAATTTTTTCTTTTTAAGGAAGCAGGGAAATTGTCATTGTATTTACTATCGTATTTTTCTTCTGGAAAAAAAACCTATGCTGTGCTGGAATTTAAAAAAATATATATAAAAAATGTAAAACTGTTAAGGTCGAATTTTTTTGCCCCTTAAAAAATATTTACAGAACAAACCACTGTTGTGCATTGACTTTCCAATTTATCCTAAATTGCATAGTTAACCTAATTAACCTACTGTAATTAGGCCTTGAAATTGCACTTTAAGCTGAAAATAATTAAATCTTTAAAAATAACCAGCAAAATATTATTTATTACTGCCATCATGGTAAAGAAAAAAGTAATTAGTTATTAGATATTACATATCAAAATAATTGTTGTATGCTTTTTTTCTCTCTCTCTCTCTCTCTCTCTCAAGTAGCACTTGGAAATATTTGAATCATTAATATATCAGGTATATAAATCATTAATTGATATATAAATATATATATCATTAATTCACTATTATTTGTGTCATGATCACCGTCAGTGTGGCCCTTATAGGCTGCTGGAGAACACTCACATTCAACTGAACTACAAATCCCATCATTCACCTCACTCACACACCAGTTCCAGTTCACTCCCTGATTACACTCACTCAGCTGAAGCTTGTAAAGACTGAGTACCTGCACTACAAAGACAGCACAGATACAGCATTAAGTCTTGTTATACTGTAGTGTGCAGTTCTAAGAGGTTTGGCTCGCTAGCTGTGTTTTGACCCTCCCTTGACCATTGGCCCGTTACTATGACTACTTTTTGAATTTTCTACATGCAACTGTCTGTCCCTGTGTTGTAACTTGCCTGCCTGACCATTCCTAAATAAACTGCATTTGCATCCTCACCTCTGTGAACACATGACTCGCTACAATTTGAAGAATTAATTATTTTGTATATATATTGTAGAATATTTATTATTTCTGTCAGCATTACTTCAGTCTTCTGTGTCACTTCAGGAATTAATCTCATATCCTGATTTGTGGATTTTCTATTATTAATACTGAAACCCGTACTGCTGCTTAAAATTTTGGGAAGATTTGTGGATCTTCTTTTTATACACTTTTGATCAATAAAAAGTAGAATACTAACACTTTTGACAAATTTACTGTATACTTATTGATAAAAAAAATTGTGATTAAAAACATACTTAAACAATTTGTTAATATATTTATATACAGTATTTTTGTAAATCACATACTTACCATTTAAGTCGCAGACCTGATGTGGAAAGTGCATATTTTCTGATACGTTCTAAACTACTGGGATGGAGAGCTGGGGTGCCACTCCACACTGGCATACAATCAGCTGAATAATGATATAAAATTGAAGCCTCAGTGTTTTGCCTCAAATTCTTTGCGAACTGCACTCTCTGGGCAAACACGCGTGGATCCTCTGCACAAAACAGCAGCCTGATCCTGGGAACCCAATACTGGCCCTCTCGCAAAACCCCTATAAATGAAGGAAGCATGGAATAGAAACATAACAGTTCATAAAAGTTCAACCGTATCACTGAATTAAACAGTTCATTGGATTTATGTCAACTTTCCTATTTCAACAGGAAACATGTCAATAGTAGAAGAAAAAATTATGTTTCATTAGTTTTTAAAACCAAATGGCTTTTACACATGCCTTCTCTCTGTCCTCCATTCAAAATGGGGTCTCCTTTAAAATCTCTGACCCATCCATTACAGTCTGCTTTATGCACCAAATACTGCTTCTTTTCCTGGCTGTACCGTAGTACACCAACCGACTGCCAAGAATACTCCAAAGCCGGGCTCTGTGGATCCACTGCACCTCAAACATACGAAGAACAGACCTTTAATTTTTGCCACATGTGCTCATATGGCTCCCAATGGATAGGCTGTAATATGAATTTATTTTCAGAAGGAGCTACAAGACAAATGATGGGATCCATTCGCCTACAGTAAGTCAGGTATTTGAAAAGGGCTTTGACAGTACTGTACCAGGTGGGATGCTGTTTTTTGTCGGCAACAGGGCTTTGGCAGGAACTGGTTTGCGGTCGATGGAGCCTGGCTCATAACCTAAAGCCAGCCATTCCTCTGGAGTACGGCAGTCAAACTCCTCATTGTCGAATATCTGGAAATTTAGTGAATATAAAAAGAGAGGCTATACGCATAAGCATATGACCAATGATGCAAAAAGTATCCCTGATTTTAAACTGAAGCCAAATAATGATGTGAGCAAACTGCCACAATAAAATTAATGTAAAGAATACTTAAAATCAAAATACAAGGAACATGCATGACCTCCAAAGAGAGGTAGTTTGATACAGGTTGGTTTTCTGTCTCCATTCTTGTTTGGTTTCTGGGTATGAGCTGATTAGGGTTGATGCCTTGTTCAGCCAAAAGTTTACTGATATCTAATTTCTGATATTCCCTCCTGCGTCTGAGAATTAAAACAGAGAACAACATTTATGCATATTACATTTACATTTTTTATAAATAAATAAATAAATCTTTATGCATTCTGGTGATACAGAAAACATATCATAAAAACATGCAACAGTACAACAGAAACAAGCTTTTTTCAAACAGATGAGTATATTTAAACTGTTCAGCATCAAACATTACTAAATTTGCATGTAGGTAAAAAAAACTGTGCTCAAAATTACACAGAAATATGGTAGATAAAAATAAATACAAACACAGTGTTGTTCAAAAGGTTGGGAGATTTTTAATGTTTTAGTAAAATGCTCTAATGTTCATCAAGGCTGCATTCATTTAACTAATATACAGTTAAATAAATAAAGTAAATTTAATTTATTGTTTTACTAATCTAATTTGTATTTATTGTCTATTGACATTTTTTGTAGTGTTTTTGTTATTTGAATGCACCCAGGGTCCAAGAATAACATCATTTCAATTCTCTGTATATCTGTACATGTGGCAGAATTGACCATAGATCTGACTTTGAGAGTAAACAGTAACGTAGTAAAACAGTAATATATTTTCTATTTTAATTTTTTTTTCTAAGCAATTTATTCATATGATGCCAAAGCTGAATTTGTTGGCTAAACATTCAGTTTCACATAAGTCTTCAGAAAACATTTATTTTAATAAGCTGATTTGGTGCTCAATTAATAATAATATCATTGCTGAAAACCACTGTGCTCATTAACAATTTGTGTATTCTATGTTGAAATTAAATAAAACATAATTTATTTGAAACAGAAATTTTTGGTGACATTATATTAACATCTTTAGAATCACTTGTGATCAATTTAATACAATAAAAAGTATTAAAGTCTTTTTAAAATAATAATAGTTAATGTATTACATATAATATAAATCTAAAAAACAATAATTTACAGGAAAACACACATTCTGGCCACGTTTTCCCTTTCTACAAAGGTCTATTTTCTTTAACCTTGAGTCACTTTACAAATGTTTTTTTTTAAAGGATGTCAAGCATTTTACTCATGCTGTCATCTAATTTTATTAGCTTCTACTAAAACAGACTTCCAGCCCATTTTTGGTTTGTGACCCACCAGTTAAGGACCATTGATTTAAAATATCTGTCTGAACTGCTCACCTCTCGATCTCGATCTTGCGGGGCACATGTCCTGGGGGGCAAATATAAGGTAGCTGAACTTTAGGGGTGTAACTTCCAGAGTAAAAATCTGTCTCTTGCTGGAGTTGTGTGCCTAGTCCATTCCAGTCCTTCTCCATATCACTGTGCAGGTCAAGAGGTGTTTTCAACATAGTTGCTACAGCCCAAATCAAAAGAATATGTGATTAGTGTGAGCATTTGTGTTTTGACTTAAATGTTGGTTGATTTCTTACTTTTGCAGGAGTTGAACTTGTGTCCCCCCTGGCACATTAAACTTTGCTGGGACACTGGACCTTGTGTGTAAGGCTAAAAACAGCAACATTAGTATTGGTGACTATAGTTTAAAAGTTAAAAGTTAAAAGTTTGTGTGTGCAATTATACAGTATTTGTGTGATTGTGTGAATGAGTGGGGCCCTATGATTTCTGTGATGTGGAAAACAAAAACAGAATAGCGTAATTCAATGCAAACTGTATACATTTACTGCTTTATGCTTTATTCCTTCACTTTATGCTCAACTGTTTATTTGACAGCACATTTTAAAAATGAATGAATGAATGAATGAATGAATGAATGAATGAATAAATGAATAAATGAATGAATTTATTTGATTTGTGAAAATAAAATAATATGGATTTTGGGAAATTATTAAATTATTTTCTAGGATTATATCTATTATTCATTCATTCATTTATTTATTTTATTTTCGGCTTTTTATTATTATCATTATTATCTATTAATATTTAAATGTTAACAAATTATTAAATTGTTAGTTTTGTTTGAACTATGTTAGTCATTTGATTAAAGTTCTTGGAGAAAAACAATAAACAAAATAAAACGGAATATAGAATAAAAATAAAAATAATTAAATACATTTCAGGACCTTGTTAATATTACAACACTTACATGTTTTTTTTTCTTCGTTTTTTAGGATAAATTTGTATTAAAAATGCATTACATAAAGTCTTTTTCATTAAAATATTAATGATACAAATGTATTAAAAAAATAAATGCAAAAAATAAATAGAACTGTCAGAAAAAATATAAATAATCTAAAAAACACACACAATTGCAGTTTAGATTATGCTTATACTGATTTCATGGAGATATGTTTTGTTACTATTTGAATAACTATTAAATCGTTAATGAACTCAAATTACTATATATTATTTTTGATCATTAGATTAAATCAATTACATAAACATAATCTGGAGTAAAAACTAAATTCTAGGGAAAATAGAATTTAGAGGAAAAATAAACAGATTTCATAGGGCCCTTACTAAGGAAATAAATGATAGGAAGAAGAAATATAAGAAGAAAAAGCTGTTTACCTGTTGTGTTTTGTCTGATTTAGTTATGAGCTCAGAGTAAATGCCCCTTAAAGGCGGCAGTTTGCTCCTGTGAGTCTCTCTGGCCTTGTTTGGAGGTTGAGGGTGAAACATGGCAGTTCCGTAAAGAGGGATTTCACTTTTCGTCTGTTTGTTGTCCATAATCCCCAATCCACAAACCGTCATATACAGTAAAATACAAAGTTACACAAAATCATACATAACCAAACACTGTTAAAACGTAGGCTCTCTCTCTACCACAGTATTTCAATGAAATATGACAATAAAAAGGAGTAACTGTCATGTGTTACATTGCGGTCGAGATAATACATAAATCAGCCAAAAATCCGTTAAATCTAACGCTACCTCACTTCAAATCACAGCAGCTGACAGGCATCCCGTAAATTATGAGGTATAAAGTTATTGGAAGATATAAAAAGTACAAACCTTCGGCAAATTAACACTGTTAAGGAGTATGCAGTGCTTATTTTCGTCTTCCTCTGTGGTTAATATATTTTACTGTCATTTAGTGACGCGGCGACGGTTGTTAAGGGCGACGCTGTTCACGTGGGACCTGTTGTAGATTCCTGTGCACGAGATTGGAGACTGGCGGCGCGCTTTACACAGGCAGTTACTGTGGAGAGCAAAACAAACAACCGAGTGCTGTGTGCAATCTTTTCTAGTCAAGACAAGACACCACTAAAACAAATAATATATGTGTTAGAGATTCTGTTACATGTATTTTTTGACTCGACGTTTTCCACGAAGGTTTAAAAAATAAAGGTCTGTTCAAATTAATGTACTATTTCATAAATGAGGGCCTACTTATGCTATTTTTCATATTTAATTCTCTTGGTATGTTAGATGGAAATTATATTTTTTGCAACTCAATCAATGCTGAAACAGTTAAACTGTCAGAAACAAAAGTCGGGTGCCTACAAAAAGTTATTTTGTGAGATGAAAATAATAGTTATAAGATATGATACAGATACATTAACCTCATTATAAAATAAAAGTTAAGAAAGTAAAAATATATACACTCACAGGTCACTTTATTAGGTACTAGTACCGGGTTGGACCTTGATCCTTCCTCGATCCTCGTCTTGATCCTTCATGTCATATTCAACAAGATACTGGAGATATTCCTCAGATATTTCGGTCCATATTGACATGATAGCAACATGCAGTTGCTGCAGATTTGTTGGCTGAACATCCATGATGCGAATCTCCTGTTCCACCACATCCCAAAGGTGCTCTATTGGATTGAGATCTGGTGACTGTGGATGCCATTTGAGTACAGTGAACTTGTCATGTTCAAGAAACCAGTTTGAGATGATTTGCGCTTTACGACATGATGCATTATAATGTTGGAAGTAGCCATCAGAAGATGGGTACACTGTGGTCATAAAGGGATGGACAACGATACTTAGGCTGTGCGAAAAACTAGTCTGAAATACTCAGACCAGCTTGTCTGGCACCAACAACCATACCACATTCAAAGTCACTTAAATCACCTTTCTTCCCCATTCTGATGCTCAGTTTGAACTGCAGCAGATTGTCTTGACCATGTCTAAATACCTAAATGCATTGATTTACTGCATTGATTTACTTTATTTTACAATAAAGTGGGTGTATAAGGTTATGAAATAATAATAAAAGTAATTGTCATGCGGGGGAAATTTATTCCAGTACAAAATTGATTAAATGTTTATGATTACACACTTGTGCCACCCACTGAAATGTACATTGACCAATACATGATCAATAATTGGTGGGGTGCAACAAAGCCTGGTCTAAAGAGAAGGGTAAAAGTATGTAAAAATGCATTGACTTATACATTTGCTTAAATTAATGACTGTAGAAAGCGAAAGCTGAATCACAGACAAAAAAGGACATGTCTGGGAAAAAGAGGTCACCCAAGCATGATTATAGAAATCTGATACATGGAAATAAAGAATATGCAAACTTCAAATATGACACACAGGTTACATAAAATTTCATAAATGCAGCATATATTTAAAAAAGTCGCACGAATGGCTGTTTACATATATATTTTGCAACCATTGAAATTACACATACAGTACATGTTCGAATATATTAGATTTAGTAATACATTATGTTCATACATGGGCCTATAAACACAGATATATATAATTATGGTTTTATGGGTCATGATATAGCTATTATTTCTATTTGATTAAATCTCCAAGTAGGTGTGAGCTTATATAAGCACAAAAAGACTGAGTTGTTTTCTGGCTCTACTTTGAAAATCCACTTTTCTTCTTACTGGCGTAGTTTCTGAAATTCTGACATTTGAAAATCCCAATTGTGCATTATTTAATCAAAAATGCTTTTCATCTGCAGCTTAACAATGATCTCAATCACTAGGGGGACCAATCTATCCTGATTCTGGATCGCAGAATGAGAACGTCTCTGTTTTGAAGACCCCGGTGCACCAGCGATCTCATCTGAAATCTCATCTGCTTAGTTCAAACAGCCCTGTAATGTTGTAGGCCAAAGCTATTAGTCATTAATTGTTGGCAGCTGTTCGGATCTATTGACGAGATGTATCTGCTGCATCTGCCCTGTGGATCTGTAGAGAAAGTCACAAGTGTAATAGGCTAGAGAAAACAACACCAGTTTTTGAGTATACACTACCTGACAAAAGTCTTGTTGCCAATCCAAATTTTAGGAACAACAAATGATAGCCTTTGGTATCAGAAAGACAAAGGTCTCTAGATTATAGGCATGGGACGATAACCGTTTTCGAGGTATAACGCGGTATGGAAGTCAAGGTTTTCATATACCGCCAAAATTTACTGCTATACCGTTCCTAAGGTATGTGTTATATATATATATATATATATATATATATATATATATATTTTTTATAATTTTTTTTTTTTTTTTTTAGGTGTAAATTGTAATGAAATCTGTGTTGTTGAAACAAATGAAGACCACAAAAGTCAAGGATTCACTTAAATTATTAAGCCTGACATGTTTACTGCTCCAAAATATTATAAATGCTTCTCAAAACCGTGATATTTTTATCCAAGGTTATTATACCATCAGAATTTTATACCGGCCCATGCCTACTAGATTATGCTTATTTTACCAAAATAAAATAGGATCATGCCTTGATTGTTAAATAATTTAGTTAGGACAGTAAGGTCTGATTTTGGTAAGGTCTGACAAAAGACTTGTCACTTAACAGAAATAATGTACAGTGTAGAAATTAAAGTCATGGTGCGTCCATACATCTCTACTATGACTCAAATAACATATTAATAAAGTCTGCTGGAATGGCAAAGAAAGCATTCTTGCAGGACTCCCAGAGTTCATCAAGATTTTTTTTGGAAATGAATCTTCAATGCCTCTTCCTTCATCTTACCCCAGGCATGCTCAATAATGTTCATGTCTGTGACTGGGCTGGCCAATCCTGGAACACTTTGACCTTCTTTGCTTTCAGGAACTTTGATGTGGAGGCTGAAGTATAAGGAGGAGTGCTATCCTGCTGAAGAATTTGCCCTCTCCTGTTTTTTGTAATGTAATGGGCAGCACAAATGTCTTGATACCTCAGGATGTTGTTGTTGCCATCCACTTTGCAGATATCTCGCACACCCCATACTGAATGTAACCCCAAACCATGACCTTTCCTTCACCAAACTTCACTGATCTCTGTGAGAATCTTGGGTCCATGCGGGAATGTAAACAATGGCGGTGAACTGAACAAAAGTCACATAATTTGATCATTAATCCTGCAGAAAACGATCAATTATTGTACTATTTGATCTATACTAATCAGTTGGATTAAATATTTTTTAGAGTGCTATAAAAGTTTTAACAAATCAAGACAACAAAGAAAGAAATATCGTCTGAGGAACAAAAAGTGTTTTCCAGAGCAAGAACCTGGACAACATCATGCTTATTGCTTTTCTTACTTAAATGTTTTCCTTACTTGGAAATGTTGGCCTTTGTTTCTAGTCCAAATATCCACAAATTCTTAAATTAGAAAGTATTTTTGAGACAAGCAAGAAATAATACTGTATGTCAAAATTAAGTGGGTTTTTCCTGAAAGCAAGCAACATAATCTGCCAATGGGGTGAGCAAAATAATCTTATTTTAATGCAAAAACAAGACTATTTTTCTTACTCCATTATTTTGCTTGTTTTATATGTATGTTTTAGCATATTAAATTCAGTTTTCTTTTCTGCATTACTTCTCTGTGTGACTTAGCAGCTTCCATGTGTATTAACCGTGGCACAAATAGGTAGAACAATACATTCAGTAGTTCATTAACCCAATGCGAAGTATCTCCGCTCTCCAGTATGGCCGTGCATATGTGTAACTGCACAGTAAAAAAATCTGTAATTTTATTGTTTATTTCCGGCAGCTGGGGTGCTGAAAAAAAAGTAAAATAACGGCTGTGAAATTACAGAAATTTACCGTAAAATAATGGATATTAAATTACAGAAATTTACCAGAAATATTAATTTCACAGTATATTTCTGTAATTTAACGGCCGTTATTTTACGTTTTATTTTTCTGGCACCCCAGCTGCTGGAAAAAAACACAAAATTACAGATTTTTTTTTTACAGTGTGAGCAAATCTTTACCTAAGCACACACCTATAGTGTAGTTTTACTATCTGATAGAAATGAGTTCTGCATCCATTTAGAACAATATAGTCACATATTATCCAATACTTTATCTGGAAGCCCAATGCAAATCAATAAGAATAAAGTGTACCACAATAAAAGTTAAACATTTTAAATATTAAGTTTATAAATTTAAATGTTTATTTTTTTATATTAAATAAGTGTACACAAACAAACACATGATAAAATTAGGAAAAAAGTACAAATTAATTCCTATTTTATATTATACATGTATTTTGATCCTGAAAATTGATCATCTTTATTTTTAATTAGAAACAATAAATGTCATTTGAAATGTTGTTAAAAACAATGTGTATCCATTATATATGCTTTGTTTTAACATACATTTACTCATACATATATTTTACTTTTAACCATATAAAAAGAAGAGCAGTGTACATTGTTTTCCTCTACTGCAAAACCAGCAATTCTCACACCAACAGTTCATGCTTTTAAAACTGAGCCAGTATTGGAAGCATGTGGCGAAGTATCACCCCTTTATTCTTAATTGGCAAGTCTTTCCTCTGCTGCCTTTAACTTTTTAACCTGTTGACTTAATGATCTGATGAATCTTCTTAATGATCTGTCAGTCTGTCGTGTTCTTTTCAGTCCGTTACAATGACGGCAGTGAGATCACATACAGAGTCAACAGGGCATCTCTGGCTCCTCATTTTGAGTTTCGCACATGCACTTGAGCTTTGACCTCATCAAACCTGTCTGTGGCTCTGCAAAGCACCTTGAGAGCTGAGTCAGAGTCAGAGAGGTCCAGATTGGTTTACCTTTCAGATTTTAAAAAACAACATTGTTTTATGAGTAAAAAATATTTAAAATTATTTTACTGATTCGAGAGCTGATCATAAGCTCTAGTTATTATGTCATATTGTATGAGTTATTTTTAATACTTAATGTGATTTACATAAATTTAATGAAGAATATATGAGTAAATAAAGTGAATAGATTATTTTTGGTGTAATTTTCTCAGGATTACTTTTGCTTGTTTTTTGTAGCAATATCTGGAAACACTGCATTGCCAGCATTTAAAATGGACTGATTATGCAAAAATCACTTTTATAAGAGGGTTAAGTACAGTTGTGTGGCAACAGTGTGTGATTATAACCAGCTTCTAACGGTAAAAATGCATTAATTTTATTTAGTTGACACTTTGATTGATAGGCGCCACGGTGGCGTAGTGAGTAGAACATTCACCTCACAGGTGGTTCGAGCCTCGGCTGGGTCAGTGGGCATTTCTGTGTGGAGTTTGCATGTTCTCCCCGTGGTTGCGTGGGTTTCCTCCGGGTGCTCAGGTTTCCCCCACAAGTCCAAAGACATGTGGTATAGGTGAATTGGGTAGGCTAAACTGTCTATAGTGTATGAGTGTGAATGAGTGTGTATGGATGTTTCCCAAAGATGGGTTGCAGCTGGAAGGGCATCCGCTGCGTAAAACAAATGCTGGATAAGTTGGCGGTTCATTCCACTGTGGTGACCCAAGATCAATAAAGGGACAAAGCCAAAAAGAAAATAAATGGGAAAGAGATTTAAACTTGACATTTGACGATGAAGAATGGCATATAATTCTAAGGAATGTTAAAATACCATCTAGGGACGCTAAAATATGCCTTATACAGTTCAAGGTTATACACCGTTTTTACCGTTTTAAGCTCGGGTTAAAAGACACACCTTGTTGCTGGAGATGCAAGATCGAGAAAGCTGATTTACTCCATGCCCTATGGTCTTCAGGATTTCTGGAAAAGAGTCCATGAGCACATTTGTTTGGTTCTAGATTTTCAGATTTCACTATGTCCTAGACTGTTTATACTGGGTGGTTGGACCGACAACGAAATAAAAGATAAAAATATAAAATCCTGGGTCCAAACCAGTTTACTGATTGGCAGACAAATAATTCTTAGGAGCTGGAAATCAGAAGATGCCCCTTCATTTCAAGAATGGGCAATAGAACTTGCTAGAGTGGCCGCATTTGAAAAAATGTCATATAAGCAAATGGACAAGCTAAATCTATACTATAAAAAATGGTCCAAGTACTTAACATATTTGCAGATGGAACGGTAATAAATGTGTGACAAATATTTTGATTGTGACAATGTGAATTCGATATGTTATTGACTGAACTTACCTGTTATTTTTTATTTATTTAGTTTTATGGTATTTTATTTAAATTCTTTTTTTATTATATAAAGATGGAGGCTTTAAATGTATTTGAGGATAGCCAAGCCAGCACCTTAAAGTCGTAGTTAGGGATTAGGTTGGGTTGGGATTGTTATTAGGGAAAAAATGTTGATTCTTTATAGAGTTGTATTGTGTATGACATTCTGAAAATTTGTTTGAGAATCAATAAAAAAATTGTTAATCACAAAAAGAAAATAAATGAATGAATGAATGACTTTGATTGATTCTTTTTTTTGAATATGCCACTATGCTGACATATAAGGTTCATTCGAACCAGGGCTGCAGCCGGTGATCAACGAGATTAGCTGAGCGCAGGCAGGGGCGGAGTTGAAAACAGAGCAAATTATTTAACAAAAGTTGATACTGCAGTACAATATTTGTAATATTTTAATAAGAATATACAAGATATATATAAAAACACTTTATTTGTCCTCTAGGGGCAATTCAATTCATGTTGCATACAAATAGCCTATAGTACAATTTACAATACACATAGAAATACATAAATATATTTCTGCACATATGCATATACGCATATGTAAACTACTGCAAACACATGCATACACACATGCATACAGTACTGTATATACAGTAACAAAACTTTTTAAGCCCCAAATTATGTATACCTCTGGCAAATTCTGACTAAATTTTTTTGTTCAAATGTAAATGAAAGCTACGACATATATTTTTCCACAATGATGCCTCTTGTACATAATCTTATTAACTTATTGCAGAAGCCTGTGCCATTTTTGGTCAATTTTTTTTTTTATTTAAGTCAGAATTTGCCAGTGGGGTGATTAATTTCAGTTATATAGGACTACTGTGCATATGTAATGAGTTGTATTTTTAGCCATTAATATTAAAGGAAACTGCTCACCTCAAAATGAAAAATTGTCCTTTTTTCACCCTTTATGAAGAAGACAAGAAATTTTGAAGAAAGTCACCTGTAACCATTAATTTCCATACAATTTGTTTTCCCTAAACCGATGTCAATGCAAAATATAATCTTTTTGTTCAGTATAAGAAAGAAACTCATAAAGGTTTGAATTCGAACCGCTTGAGGGAGAGTAAATAGTGAGTAAATTTTCATTTCTGAGAGCACAATCCCTTTCATTCATTCATTCATTTTCTTGTCGGCTTAGTCCCTTTATTAATCTGGGGTCGCCACAGCGGAATGCACCGCCAACTTATTCAGCATTTATGTTACGCAGCGGATGCCCTTCCAGCCACAACCCATCTCTGGGAAACATCTACACACTCACACTACCGACAATTTAGCCTACCCAATTCACCTATACCACATATCTTTGGACTTGTGGGGGAAACCAGAGCACCCGGAGGAAACCCACGCAACCACAGGGAGAACATGCAAACTCCACACAGAAATGCCAACTGACCCAGCCAGGGCTCGAACCAGCGACCTTCTTGCTGTGAGGCGAACGTGCTACTCACTACGCCACCGTGGCGCCCCACAATGCCTTTAATTACCCCAATCCTCACAGATTTTCAGACCCTGTATATGTCCATGTTTTTGGGAATCAGACATGAGACATGAGTTGAGACACATGAACGAACTGAAGCATGTTCAGGATGATCTGCAGGGCCAGTGGGGGCTAAGGTGTGTATGTAGTGCTTATGATCTCCGCTGGGAAACGGGGCAGGATTCTGGGACCTTTGACCGGGATGTGTGAGGATCCCTGTGGGTCATTCGGGACCATGAGAGCGCAATTACATGGGATGAGATGAAAAGAGAACGGATGGGTTGAGATAACTCTGGGACGCCCATTCCAGCGTATTAGGTCATAATTAATGGCATTAACTATAGCAGTACGAAACCCTAAATGTCTGAGTTTTCAACATAATTGCTACAAATCTCATGAGGATCTGCCATTGACTCAGATCAGTGCGGTCATGCTTTGTTTATACTTGCACAATATGTCAATTAAAGGGAAAGGTCACTCAAAAATTAACATTTACTGATTGTTTACACTTCCCTCGCTTGTTCGAAACTTTTTTGTGATCCTTTTTCTGTTGAACACAAAAGAAGATATGTTGAAAAATTATAGAAACTAATATCCTTTGTCTTCCATACGAAAAGAATATACCTTAGTACGAATATACAATACAATGACTACCAGCTTCAAACATTCTTAAAGGGATAGTTCACCCAAAAATGAAAATTTACTGTCTGTTTACACTTCTTTCATTTGTTCGAAACCAGTTTGTGATCCTTTCTTTTTTTTCTTTTTTTTTCTGAACACAAAAGAAGATATGTTAAAAAATTGTGGAAACTGATATCCATTGACTTAGTAGAAAAGAAAATACAACAGAAGCGCAAAAGTACAATGGCTACCAGTTTCAAACATTCTTAAAGAGATAGTTCACCCAAAAATGAAAATGTGCTGACTGTTTCGATTTGTTTTACTCGTTTGAAACCTGTTTGTGATTGTCTTTTCTGTTGAACACAAAAGAAGATATTTTTTAAAATTGTGGAAACCGGTATCCCTTGACTTCCACAGATTATACAACCAAAGTACAAAAATACAATGGCTACCAGCTTCAAACATTCTTAAAGAGATGGTTCATCCAAAAATGAGAATGAATCATTATTTACTCTCTCTCAAGTGGTTGGAAACCATTATTAGTTTCTTTATTCTGTTGAACACTAAAGATATTTTGAAGAAAGCTGAAAACCTGTAGCCATTGACATCCATGGGGAATGCTATGGAAGTCAATGGTTACCTGTTTCCAGCTTTTAGTAAAATATCTTCTTTTGCGTTTAACAGAAGAAAGAAACTAAAACAGGTTTGCAACAAGTAAACGGGGAGTAAATGACGACAGAATTTTCATTTTTGTTGAACTATCCCTTTTGTGTTCACCAAAAAACCAAACTCAAACTCAAAACTCAAAAGAGTTCTCTTAATTTGTGGTGAACTGTTTCCCTTTAATGCTGAGTTCAGACTGCATGATTTTAGCCCCGATTTTGACTCGCCGACAGGTTTTGAGAAATCACAGGCAAATCGGTGCTCGTGCACGCGAGTGACAATCACACAATATGAACTATCAAAGACGCGATCTGAGAGAATCGCGATGAGTCGCCGATGCTCTGGAGATATTTGGCGTGCTGAATATCTGGAGCTGTCTGCGATTCAAATCATGCCGTGTGAAATGTGTTTTGACTGAAAATAACATCGGCGATCGCCTACAGCCAATGAGAGAGCAGCATTCACTATTGTGGGTACCTGCAGGCCAGCGGGAGGTTGAGGGAGAAGTTAAAAGCGCTTATTTTCAGTTTATTCGGACACAAGAAATGAAGGGGAAATTAGTGTATATTTGGCATGAGCCCCTGTGTCTGTTTGGCGTGTCTTGTGAGCAATATCACAAGCCAACCCGGTCTAGAAATAAAAATGGTGAGGAGAAATTGCTAATTGCCTTCAAAGCCAGGTGAGCAAATATGTACATTTCTACCCCATTAAAGGCTTCTTTCTCATTATGTAGTTAATAACAAAAGATATACTACGTGTTTTTGGGTGTGAGACGTAGGCTAGTTTGGACAAAGTTGTCTGCGATTCTTCCTATTTTGAAGTCATGCAGTGTGAAACTCCCTGTCGCCGATCCATCTTGCAGTGTAAACAAAGCAGCGACAAAACGCTAGCCCAGATAGTCATGCAGTATGAAAACATCTGTGACACGACTACTTTGAAAATCATGCAGTCTGAACTCGGCATGAGGGAGAGAGTTGAGAGGACTACTTGACTGTCTATAACAGGTTTATCTTTTGGTTATATTTACTTAGTATCTCATGATTTCAAATATATTGTCAAACTATGTGTGTGTGTGTGTGTGTGTGTGTGTGTCTACATCCTGTCAAACTTTTTACTTATTTTCCCTCATAATTATGTCTGTTCATAATTTTTATTTTTGTTTAAAATTTGCTGTAAATTTGACTTAAGACAATTAGACAATTTATCTAACTATTAATACATTCAAAAACCTCCACTAGAAAATTCCTTCATGTTGTCTAAACACAAATCGATTAAGTAACTTAATTTTTTGACAAATTTAAGTGGATAAGTGGATTTAAGTGCATAAAACAATCAGGTTGGGCGTCACAGTGGCCCAGTGGGTAGCACAATTTCCTCACAGCAAGAAGGTCTCTGGTCAGTTGGCATTTCTGTGTGGAGTTTGCATGTTCTCTCCGTGTTTGTGTGGGTTTCCTCCAGATGGTCCGGTTTCCCCCACAAGTCCAAAGACATGAGGTACAGGTGAATTGATTAAGCTAAATTGTCCATATAATGAATGTGTGTGAATGAGTGTGTATTGTGTGTGGATGTTTCCCAGTGATGGGTTGCAGTTGGAAGGGCATCGGCTGCGTAAAACATATGCTGGATAAGTTGGCGGTTCATTCAGCAGTGGCAACCCCAGGGACCAAAGGGACCTAGCCAAAAAGAAAATAAATAAATGAATGAATAATTTTAATAGCAATACAATACTTTATTGTCAGACTTACAACTGAAAAATTTCCTGCACAACAGCATGATAAATACTCCTTACACAGAGACAAAGACATACAAAAAAAATCATTTTACATGGCCTTATTCAGCTCCAAGACAGCCTGATGTACAAATGGCTTTATAAATTCCACTTTATTAAAACTCGGGTTCTCTAAATCGACGGTTAGACTTTAACAGTATAAACACATGACTGGGGTTCGAAATGATGCTGAAATTTTTTTTTTTGTGTGTGTTAAATGTTTTTTATTTTTATTTATTTTTTTTACTTTTAATCAATAAAATGTCAGAATTTATGTCAGAATTTACATTTACATTTCTTCATTATTCACAATTTTTACTTATTATTTATCACAGCATGCATATTTTCTTATGTGATGAAAATGGGCAAAGTTTTGTTACAAAATTTAAACAAAGGAAAAACCTAATCACAAAAGGCTGTAATATAAAACTGATCAAGAAACAGAACCAACAATGCAACTGCAATGCCAAAGTCGTGTGTTTGATTTCCAGTGAATGCTTGAGCTAATTTCTGAAATGCAGTGTAAGTTGCTTTGGACAAGAACAACTGTTGAATGTTGAATACTTTAAAATGGGAGTCTTAATGTTGGTTGTCTTGAGGTTGATCCTATAAGGTTGGTTGCGTTTTTGATCACACTTTTCACCGAATCATAATTGATCCGAGCAACTTATGCACACAAAACATCCTCCTCTTCCAGTTATTCTCCCTTTTTACACCCCTCATCTGCCCTTCTTGCCTTTATTCCACAGGCGGTTGTGGGTGTCACGCCTGCTTGAGTGTGACTCCTATTTTGCAGTAATGAAAGCAACATGTGCTTCTAACTTTAGCTGCTCATGATACCCAGATGTTGGTTTTGGAGAGCAGCAGAGGTGGGCCCCCAGCTTCCCAATGTCACACTGCTAAAGAGTCATAGAAGAATATGAAGCTTCTTTAAGTCTGATCTGGTTTTTTAGACAACCGAAGTCTGTTTCATTTCAGTTAGCAATCACATCAAAGATTATAAAAGGCAATTGGACTGAACTGTACAGAATATATATTGTTCAACCGAATAAGCATGGTGAAAAATGCTTTTATTAGTTTTTGTCTTGTTTCTAGTCCAAATATCTAAAAAATCTTAAATCACGAAGCATTTTCTAGACAAGCAAAACATATTGTCTTGTTTTAAGAAATAATGTGCCAAAATTAAGTGAGTTTCTCTTTAAAACAAGTAAAATAATCTGCCATTGGGGTAAGCAATATAATTTTGTTTTTAATTTTGCATAAGATTATTTTTCTGATTGAGGCACACCTGGAACACCAACCACCTGGAACACCTGAGGGACTGCATAGCGACTCCTTGGTAATCACTCAGAACACGCTGCATGCTAGCAAAAGTACTCTGCGATTCTGCGTTAACATCAATGTTGATCCTGCAATGTACAGCAACACTGAAAACAACTCAGAATACCACAGAAACTGCATAGCAACACAGTTCCAGCTGCTCAGAATACCACAGAAACTGCATAGCAACACCTTGGTAACCATTAAGAAAGAACACCCTAGGCACTTTATGCCAACTTGTCAACCACTCAGAACATCTTTGAAACAGCATAGCAATACCTTGGCAATGATGCAGAAAACTGTGGAAATCGTATAGCAACAGAACATCATAGAAAGTGCACAATAGCATCATTATTATGTGCATTCAGGAACATGTCTTGGTGAAATCACACTAACCAGGTTAGCAACACATTGAAAACTACACAGAATACCACAGAAACTGCGTAGCAACACTTTTTCAGCTGCTACGACCACCACTGAAACTGCATGGCAACACCTCGGTAACCACAAAGAAAAATAACCCTAGAGACTGCATATTAGCAACACCTTGTCAACCACTCAGGACATCTTTGAAACCACATAGCACCACATTGGCAACCACACAGAACAGTTGAAATTGTATAGCAACTCATCGGCAACTACTCAGAACACCCTTGGTGCATAGTAACGCCATTATTATTTGCATTCTCACTAAACTCAAGAATATGCAGAGCTACACCTTGAAAACTACTGACATGCATAGCAACACTTTATCAGCAGCTAAAACACCACAGAAACTGCATAGCAACACCTTGGTAACCACTAAGAAAGAACACCCTAGAGAATGCATATTAGCAACACATTGTCAACCACTCAGGACACTTTGAAACTACATAGCAACACCTTGGCAACCATGCAGAACAGTTGAAATTGTATAGCAACACCCCGGGAACTTCTCAGAACACCTTTAGTGTATAGTAACACTGTTATTATTTGCATTCAGGAACATGTCTTGGTGAAATCACACTAACCAGGTTAGCAACACATTGAAACCACCCAGAATACCACAGAAACTGCATAGCAACACTTTATCAGCTGCTAAGAACACCACTGGAACTGCATAGTAACACCTTGGTAACCACTCAGAAAGAACACCGTATAGAATGCATATTAGCAACACCTTGTAAACCACTCAGGACACTTTGAAAGAACATAGCAACACCTTGGCAACCACGCAGAACAGTTGAAATCGTATAGCAACACCCTGGGAACTTCTCAGAACACAGTTAGTGCATAGTAACACTCATTGTTTGCATTGAGGAACATGTCTTGGTGAAATCATAGTAATCAGGTTAGCAACACATTGAAAACTATTCAGAATACCACAGAAACTGCATAGCAACACTTTAGCAGCTGATAAGAACACCACTGGAACTGCCTAGTCATACCTTGGTAACCACTAAGAAAGAACACCCGAGAGAATGCATATTAGCAACACCTTTTCAACCACTCAGGACACTTTGAAACTACATAGCAACACCTTGGCAACCACGCAGAACAGTTGAAATTGTATAGCAATACCTTTAGTGTATACTGTAGTAACACTGTTGGTATTTGCATTCAGGAACATGTCTTGGTGAGATCATAGTATACAGGTTAGCAATACATTGAAAACTACTCAGAATACCACAAAAACTGCATAGCAACACCTTGACAACCACTAAGAAAGAACACCCTAGAGACTGCATATTAGCAACACGTAACCACGTACAACATCTTTGAAACCACATAGCAACACATCTGCAACCATGTAGAACAGTTGAAATTGTATAGCACCAGCCATGAACACCCTAAAAGTGCATAGTAACACTGTTATTATTTGCATTCAGTGTTTTTAAACAATGTCACAAAAATGCATGGATAAAAACACAGCTTATGTGCAGGAGCTGATATAATGAAAAGCACACATGAGTCTACCATATCAACACACAATCTGGCTTCATCCGGAAGCCAGATATGTTTCATTTTGCCACTAGTTAATTGGTTAAACATGGCGACTGAAACACTTTTGAACAGCGTGACCATCCTCTGTTGTGTTTAATGGCTGAAATGTATCCACCATCAGGTCAGCGAGTGTCACTTTGTAGTGCACCAGGTCTGTGTGTTTTATGAGAGAATAAAAAAAGAGCTGAGGCCTGAAATGACGACGCTCTTTGCCAGACCGGACAGGCTGAGTGGATTTAATGGTGACCTGGCTGACCTTTAAATGGCCAGTAGGGGTCAGCTGAGATCACGGGTGGAGACCTGGCTCAGCGGAATCATAAAAAACAAAGGCTTTAATTGCTAGAGATTAGATTAGACTAGTGTTTGGTTCTTGATGGACACCTGGTCATAATCTAGGGTTCTTTATAGTGACTCTTAACCGTAAACATTATTATGGAAGTCCATTTCTGGCAGGAAGGAAAAAGTCATGGCTTATAAATAGAAAATATGACTTAGTAAATGTTGAAGCAATGAGAAAAAATCTACATTATGACTTAAAATGTAGAAATTATTTATTCATTCATTTTCCTTCAGCTTAGTCACTTATTTATCAGGGGTCACCACAGCGGAATGAACTGCCAACTATTCTGGCATATGTTTTACGCAGCGGATGCCCTTCCAACCATAACCCAGTACTGTGAAACATACATAGACTCTCACATTCACTGACACACTCATACACTATGGCCAGTTTAGTTTATTCAATTCACCTATAGCGCATGTTTTTAGACTGTGGGGGAAACCGGAGCACCCGGAGGAAACCCACACCAACACAGGGAGATCATGCAGACTCCTGTAGAAAGTAAAAATTCTGAGATAAAAAAGTTTAAATTATGACATAAAGTTCAGAATTATGAATTAAAATTCTAAATTATGAATTCAAAAGTTGAAATTGTGATTTTTAAAATGGAAATCAGGACTTAGCATAATATAAATTATGAGATAAAAAGTGAAAATTGTGACTTAAATAGTACAAACTATTACTGAAATCAAAATTATGAGATAAAAAGTTGAAATTAGGAATTAAAATCATGACTTACAAAGTTGAAATTTAAAAAGTCAAAATTATGACTTTAAAAGTTGAAATTGTTATTTATTAAATTGAAATGATAACTTAGCATAGTAAAATATATTAGATAAAAAGTTGAAATTATGACTTAAATAGTTGCAATTATGAGATAAAAGTAAAAATGATGACAAACTGTAGAAACTATTACTTTAGTCCAAAATTACGATATAAAAACATCAAAATTATTACTTAAAATTATGACTTACAAAGCCAAAACAATTACTTAAAAAGTCGAAATTATGATTTACTAAGTCAAACCTATGACCTAAGAGTCTAAAAAATATATATGTGTATTGAAGAAGGGACAAAAAAACTAAAGTATCATAGAGATTTAAAGTTGGAAGTGTCTAGGCTAGGAAATAATTTATTTATACTTACAATAGTATTTTTATAAATACAAATGTTTTAAAGAAAACAGAGTTATTAAGAACTACTAATTGGCAGGAAAATTAAATAAGGTCATTCATGTATGAAGAAGTAATAAGTACAAACCCAAAATTGTGACCTATAAGTCTAAATGTGACAAGGTGGCTCAGTGAATAGCACTGTCACCTTGGAGCAAGAAGGTCGCTGGTTCGAATCCCAGCTGGACCAATTGACATTTCTGTGTGGAGTTTGCATGTTCTCCCAATGTTGGCGTGAGTTTCCCTCACAGTTGCTCCGGTTTCTCTCACAGTCCAAAGACATGCACTCTAGGTGAATTGGGTAAACAAAAAAATTACCAAAGTGAATGAATATGTGTGTGAATGTGAGAGTGTATGGATGATTCCAAGTACAGGGTTGTGGCTGGAAAGGCATTCGCTGTGAAAAACATATGCTGGAATAGTTGGCGGTTCATTCCACTGTGGCGACCCCTGATAAAAATTAGGAACTAAGCCGAAGGGGGCAACACGGTGGAGCAGTAGGTAGTGCTGTCGCCTCACAGCAAGAAGGTCGCTGGTTCGAGCCTCAGCTGGATCAGTTGGCATTTCTGTGTGGAGTTTGCATGTTCTCCCCGTGTTTGCGTGGGTTTCCTCCGGGTGCTCCGGTTTCCCCCACAGTCTAAAGACATGCAGTACAGGTGAATTGGCTTAATTGTCCGTAGTGTATGTGTGTGAATGAGAATGAATGGATTTTTCCCAGAGATGGGTTGCGGCTGGAAGGGCATCCACTGCATAAAACAAATGCTGGATAAGTTGGTAGTTCATTCTGCTGTGGCGACCCCGGATTAATAAAGGGACTAAGCCGAAAAGAAAATGAAAAAATGAATGACTAAGCCGAAGGAAAATAAATAAGGTTGTATAATAACATACATAATTATGCCAAAATGTCAAAAAAATAGTAAAAAGTTTAAATTAAGAGGTCCAGACCTTTCATATATAGTAATATCATGCAGACAGAGACAATCCAGAAAAGCAGCTTTATCTAAACTGAGTTTACCCTCAATGATAAAGCTTGGAAATTGCTAAATCCCTCTGTAAGCGCGTGTCTTATTTACTCAGCAAACCCCTATGAAGGATGTGGTGCATATGTGTGTGTGTGTGTTTATACAGACCTCCATATGTGTGTGAAGCTTTGCTCGTCTGG
>CAIGQQ010020246.1:2500035-2515109 GCA_903798035.1 Danio albolineatus | reverse complement strand
AATTACCAAAATAGTTTTTTTCTTATGGGAATGATGAAAACATTACACTGTTAAAATAAAATCCGTAATTTTACAGTTTATTTCCGGCTGCTGGGGTGCTGAAAAAAAAACAGATATAAAATATAAGATAAATAAATATCTATTATAGAAAATAACAGATATTAAATTACAGAAATTTACCAGAAATTAAAATTTAAAGAAATTTCTGTAATTTGATATCTCTTATTTTACGGTATATTTCTGTAATTTAACAGCCGTTATTTTACGTTTTTTTTTTCCAGCACCCCAGCTGCCAGAAGTAAACCATAAAAATACATTTAATTTTTTTTTTTACAGTGAAAGAAATGCTAAAAATGAAAATAAAGCTAAAGCAAATAAAAATAGTATGTGAAATAAATAAAACATGACACACTTAGGAACTACTATTAATTTTAACAAATATTAGATGGTGAATTTTTATAATGAGCAACATTGCATTGATTCTTGAAATTGCAACTTGTAAAACATACTCTAAAATGATTTGTTATATTTTTATAGATTTTTATTTTTATTCTTAGACAATGACATTGTAAAGTTCAAAGAGCTTCAAAACCACCAGTGTGACAAAATTTCTCCTTCAGCTTCAGTGAACACAAATGTGGGATTCACACAGATGTTCTGATGTGCCTAATTTCAAACATCCCTCATTACCAAACGTGTGTTTTCCATTACAAGCCACCATAGCTGGATAAACAACCATCTAAAGTGCTTGAACTTGCTTTGATGCCAAAATCTCTTAACAATCCTGGATCTGATGGTCGGATGATTGAAATTGCTGTAATGAATATGTATTGTTTAGTAACATCCGTCATATATGGCAGGTTTGCAATTACGTTAAAATTCTTTGTCTTTTACATTGCTCAGCTTCATCAGTTAGTCATTGTAAAAAGCAAAAGTCATTATTATGTACATTAACATATCAAATGAAACAAATCAATCAAAACACACATTCGTTTTTCTATTGTCGTGCTAATTCTTTGGATTAATGTCGTGCTGTTTTGGGAAGATTTTTTAACCCTGCATTGACCTTCAACTGTATACAGAAATTATTTGATGTTAGAGCATACTGGTCAAACAGCCAATCGCAAACTGAGCAGAACTTTCCTAATTGGTTATTCATGAGCAATTGTGATAACTGACAACAGAAACTTGCAGCAGATTTTATAGCTCGCAAGCACTTGTTACTATAGCGGTGGCCATAACGTGAACTGCAGTTCGCAAACTAATTTTACATTCTCGCACTCGTGTGCTTGTAATGATGTAAAAGAGACTGTACATTTCATCATAACTCCATGAATATGTTCACAAAAATTTTGCAATTGACTAATACTAATTGACTGTACTATCAGAGTTGGATTATATTAAGCATATTTTAGATTATATAGTTTTGTCTATGTGAAACTATATTTTGAATGAATTTTATTTATTTGCAGAACAGCTGGTATTATAAGACAGTGCAGCTCTTTTGACATTCCCTTGCAAAGCATTTGTTTCATGTGACATAAAGGAGGAGATACTCTAGCAAAAATATCTCATATCTTTAGATTTTTTTAATACAAACTTTCATAGAAAACCTATAGGAAGTTGAGGATGGTCCTGTTTTTTTATATTTTGTTACAAGCTGTTTATACCTGAAGCTTGATTTTGAAACGTATATTGAAACTTTTTTCTGATGATTACATGATAAAAACATGAGATTCACGCTTTTTTCTTTCACAATTGTGTGATTAAAACTAATTTACAATAAATCACAAGTCAGAATTGTGGGATATAAGCAGAATTGTTTAACAGACTTGCAATTCTAGGCACTATAAAATGCAAGCTTATATAATAGCCATGAATTATTAAATCCGAATTGTCATTTATAAACTCGCAATTGTAAGAAAAGTCTGTATTTTTCCCTCAATTTGGACTTTACAACATTCATTTATTTGTTCATTCTTTTTCTTTTTGGCTTAGTCCCTTTATACATCAGGGGTCGCCACAGCGGAATAAACCGCCAACTTATTCAGCATATGTTTCATGCAGCGGATGCCCTTCCTGCAACCCAACACTGGGAAATATCCATACACTGCGACCAATTTAGAAGGAATCTTTAATCAAGTCGCTTATTGTGCAGGTCTTTAGACTGTGGGGGAAACATGAGCACCCAGGGGAAACCCAAGCACGCACGGGAAGAACATGCAAACTCCACACAGAAACACCAACTGATCCAGCCGGGGTTTGAACCAGCGACCTTATTGCTGTGAGGCGATCGTGCTACCCACTTCATAACATGTAATTATGAATTTATGTCTTACAGTATGTCTCTACAACTGCAATCTATTATAAATTACTCTTTTTTTAACACAAAATTGAACAATTAAGATTGCTTGAAAACAGCATACGTTTAAAAAATATTTAGGTCTAACAAATAAGATGTATGTATACGGATTGCATACTTTAACACAACGAAACTAATAAACTTTGTGATTTATAGCTGTTAAATAGGGCGCCACGGTGGCGTAGTGAGTAGCACGTTTGCCTCACAGCAAGAAGGTCGCTGGTTCGATCCCCGGCTGGGCCAGTTGGCATTTCTGTGTGGAGTTTGCATGTTCTCCCCGTCCCCGTGGTTGCGTGGGTTTCCTCTGGGTGCTCCGGTTTCCCCCACAGTCCAAAGACATGCGGTACAGGTGAATTGGTTAAGCTAAATTGTCCGTAGTGTATGTGTGTGAATGACAATGTATGGATGTGTTTCCCAGAGATGGGTTGTGGCTGGAAGGGCATCCGCTGCGTAAAACAAATGCTGGATAAGTTGGCGGTTCATTCCGCTGTGGCGACCCCGGATTAATAAAGGGACTAAGACGAAAAGAAAAATTAATAGCTGTTAAATATTAATGAAACAAATAAAAAGATTTCGATGATAATGTCCATAAATGCAATTGTTTTAAATTATTAAGAAACATTTCATTATTAAGAAACACATTGACTTTATTGACATTATTACATAAATCCTGTTCTTATTTGTTTAATTTTTGTTGAAAATAATAATAATAGCAACAATAATATTAATAATAATAATAAAAATAATTTAAAAATATATATTATAATAATTCCTTACATTTATATAGCACTCAAAAACTTTACACATTGGAGGGAATCTCCTCATCCATCACCAGCTTGCAGCATCCACCTGGATGACACAATGGCAGCCATATTGCCCCAGACCACACACCAGCTGATTGGTGGAGAGGAGACCAAATTAGGAGAGCAAATTTGGCTAGGATACCGTGGTTAAACCTCTACTCTTTTTCAAAGGACATCTTGGGATTTTTAATGACCACAGAGAGTCAGGACCTCGGTTTAAGAAAAGACGGTGCTCACTGAGCAGTATAGAGTCCTAATCAATATACTTAGGACCCAAACAGACCACAGGTTGAGCACCCCCTGCTGGTCTCACTAACACCATTTCCAGCAGCGACCTAGCTTTCCCATGTGGTCTCCCATTCAGATACTGACTAGGTGCCTCTCTGTTTAGCTTTAGTGGGCAACCATGTGAGAGTTGCAGAGAGCTAGCTGCTGCATAACCAATATCAATCACATAAAGTGTATTAGTTAATTTATATTAAAAGTATATAATCCAAATAAATACAAATTGTGGATGTAATTAGAATACATAAGTCTTATTTGTTAGGCCTAAATATTTTTGGAGTGTACGTAGTAGGAAAGTTAATAGCTGTTTTTCCAACATTCCTTGTTATTTCTTCCTTTTTGTTCAACAAAAGAAAGAAACTAAGCTTTGGAATAAATGGAGAATGATTAAATGATGGCATTTATACATTTATTCTTTAAAAACACTCACAATCATAGCTCAGCATTTAGAATAACACTGCGAATTTAAAGTGTGAAAACCCTTCTTCTCTGTGACATGGCCTGGTCCACACATACACAAGTCAAACAAGCTGGTCTAAATAAACACTGTGCAAAGGGTTGCTAGCTGCCGAGAAATACTTTCGTCTTGATGGACAATGCAGCGACACAGCATTTTGTGCAAACATTTTAATGAGCTGCTGAAAAGCTTTATTGGATGCAGGCTGGTTGAAACCCAATTATTTTGCCTGGATTTTTAAACGAACCGCACTTACCGTCAACTCAATTAACTTTTGCATCTGAAACAAGCCTGCAAGCATGTACATTCCTTCAAACAAATAAACACATCACAACTACTTACAATAACAAATCAGACTGAAAATGCATCAGTTACAAAAGACAGTGATTCTTTCATAGCGTCGGATCAGGAATGCCAACTATGTGTCGTCTGTTTCATTTCTAGGTGGAAATGGCTGTGTCTGATTCCAGGCGAAGACCATCTCTTCCTGTTTTTGGCATGCACTCAGCCAGTGGATATAAGGAGTGCTTCACTGATTTGCCTGAGGTCACAGAGTAGACCAGACATCCCGACACGCTCCCAAAATGCAACCTAGACACTAAAGTTGCTGTTTTATCCCTAATTTGTAATGGACTCAAAAGAGACCATGGGAACAACCAGAGGAGCCACACACAGATAAACTTCTGAAATACGTAATCACACATACAGTACTGTATGAATTAATATGTTGTTTTTTGAAACTTATATCTATATGTGTATTTTTATGACGGTTCGGTGGCTTAGTGGTTAGCCCTGTGGCCTCACAGCAAGAAGGTTTGATCCCCAACTGGACCAGTTGGCATTTCTGTGTGGAGTTTGCATGTTCTCCCTACGTGCTGGTGTGGGTTTCCTCCGAGTGCACCGGCTTCGTCCAAAGACATGCATTATAAGTGAATTAGATTAACTAAATTGGCTGTAGCGTATGTGTGTGTGTGTGAATGAGAGTGTATGGATCATTCCACTGTAGTGACCCCCATTAAATATGAGACTAAGCTGTTGGCGCCAACAGCCTAGTGGTTAGTGCGGCGACCTGAGTTCGATTCCTGGCTCGAGGTCCTTTGCCGATCCTTCCCCTATCTCTGCTCCCCACACTTTCCTAACTGTCAATCTCCACTGTTCTATCAATAAAGGTGAAAACCCCTAAAAAATAATTCAATTTTAAAAAATTATAATAATAAAAAAATAAGAGACTAAGCTGAGGGAAAATGTTAATGGTGTACTTTTACATTTGACTTAAATCTTAAAAGTAGATAAAAAGTGTAGATTTTTTGAAAGAAAAATGTACTTTATCCCATTTACTATATGGCTACCTGCCACAAAACAAAACATTTAGACACAGAACATTAACTCTTTAAATGTAAAACCAACAGAAACAAAACAGCTGAATGCAGCCTACGCTAACTTCTTTATTATTCAGTCACTAGATGGCGCTAAACAGTGAAGAATAGTATTGTGAGAGACGGTCAAGATGATTGAAATACCTGGGTGAGCACTTTTATTATGGGTTGTCATCTGGGAATAACGTGAATGTTGTGATTGACCAATCTGAATCAAGTATTCCAGCATGATCTCACCAGTACATGTAACTATTTTACAATTAGAGACGTGTTTTTTTATCAAGTTTAAAAATGTATTTAGCTAGTTATTATTATTACATTTAAATAATACCAAATCACAATGAATATGTTCTTGTGTTTTTGTAAACAATTCATGGAAATTTACTTTTAAATGTATTGTTAACCAACATTAAAGTAAATTCCACTGCTTATCAGTATATTAATGTTACCCTTTAACCATATTTCAAAGACAATCAAATTAATTATATATCGCAATGTTTTAAATGGGTTAAAAGATGTGATCAGTTCAACTATTGTATTTATTCATTCATTCATTTTCGGCTTAGTCCCTTTTTTAAGGGTTGCCACAGCGGAATGAACCACGAACTTCTCCAGCAAATGTTTTATGCAGCAGATTCCCTTCCAGCAGCAACACCTATACTCTCTCATTCACACACATACGCTAGGGCCAATTTTGTTTACCCAATTCACATGTCTTTGGAGGAAACCCACCCTACCATGGGGAGAACGTGCAAACTCCACACAGAACTGCCAACTGACCCAGCTGAGGCTCGAACCAGCGACCTTCTTGCTGTGAGGCAACAAGTCTACCTAATGCACCACCGTATCGCCCTTAATTTATTCATTCATATATTTTCTTGCCGGCTTAGTCCCTTTATTAATCCGGGGTCACCACAGCGGAATGAACCGCCAACTTATCTAGCATTTGTTTTACACAGCGGATGCCCTTCCAGCCGCAACCCATCACTGGGAAACATCCACACATTCTCATTCACACACATACACTACGGACAATTTAGCTTACCCAATTCACCTATACTGTGCCACATGTCTTTGGATTAATTTAATTTAATTTAATTTAATTTAATTTAATTTAATTTAATTTACGACAATAGATTGCTGATGATTTTGTCTACGACTGTATATAAATACATTTAAAACAGAAATATTACTAGGGCGGCACAGTTGCTCAGTGGTTAGCACTGTCGCCTCACAGCAAGAAGGTTGCTGGTTTGACTCCTGGCTGGGCTGGTTGGCATTTGTGTGCTACCCATTGCATCACCGTGCCGCCCTCACTATTGCATTTAATACATGACAAATTAAATACATCTAATTCACACTCAAGTGTCTTCTTTTAGAGATACATCTGCATAATATACACTCTAAGTATACTACAACTGCACTTTTCGGGAAGTCAGAAACAGCAGAAACATTGATATTAGAATGAAGTTTCTTTGTCAGCACCATATAAATTTAGTATTAATGCGCTGCTGACAAACAAGAGACAGAAACATAACGTAATTTTCTCCTCTATTAAACAGCACAACTTAAAACACACACTAAAAGGCATATGCCCAATCATATCAAATCCCAAATTATACTTTAGGTCTGTCAGAAAAGTTGACAGCCACTAAATCAAGCTTCTTACAAGCAGACAGATTCGTTCATTTCCCACATCTGCTAGCAATAAATATTAATAGCTCACAGCTAATTCACCATCAATAGGATTAACGTGATCCCCAATAAAGATAGTTATTGCTCACGCAGTCTGCAGGGCGGCAGAAAGGCCCACAGCTTGACTGATGTGAGGTTTGGAGATGAAGGTCTGCTCTCTGAGCTTTTTTTATGGCCTGGAGGGCAGCCAGCTGCTGTAGTGAGAAAATGAAAGCATGAAAAGATATATGTAGGATATGAGAACGGGGGAGGAAAATTAATAAAAAGCAGACATATAGAAATGAAATACATGAAATTAAACTCATGGCAAAGATGAGAGAGTTTAAAACGAAAGAAACAATAATGAGTGCAGAGCAGTTACACTGACCCATATATTGACGGCGGGTCAATCTGAGTTTTTTGTGTGTGAAATTTCTGCTCATAAAGAATAATTATGAGGCAATAGATAAGTGCTTCTGTTATGGTGATATTCAGAAATCTCATATATGGCAAAAATGAAAATATATCAAACGGTAGTTATAGGATTAATTAATTTATTTGTTGATTAATTTTCCTTTGGCTTAGTCACTATTTCACAGTTCGCCACAGTGGAATAAACCGCCAACTATTCCAGCATATATTTAATGCAGAGGATGCCCTTCCAGCAGCAACCCATCACTGGGGAACACCCATACACACAGTCATACACTACAGACTATTTAGTTTATTCAGTTCACCTATAGTTCATGTCTTTGGACTTGTGGGGAAAACCGGAGCACACAAAGTAAACCATCATGAACACGGGGAGAACATGCAAACTCCACACAGAAATGCCAACTGGCCCAGCCGGGACTCAAACCAGCGACCTTCTTGCTGTGAAGTGACAGTGCTAAACACTCAGCCACTGTGCTGCCCTAGTAATAATTCTAATGGTTTGAAATTTATATACAGTCTAAGACAAAATCATTAGTCATCTATTGTCATTAAAAATATTTTATTTTATTTTATTTTATTTTATTTTATTTTATTTTATTTTATTTTATTTTATTTTATTTTATTTTATTTTATTTTATCATTTTCCTTTCGGCTTAGTCCTTTTATTAATCCGGGGTTGCCACAGCAGAAGGAACTGCCAAGTTATCCAGCATTTGTTTTACGCAGCGGATGCCCTACCAGCTGCAACCCATCTCTGGGAAACATCCATGCACACTCATACACACTCATTCACACACATACCCTACATACACTACAATTTAGCTTGCCCAATTCACCTGTAACCGCATATCTTTGGACTTTGGGGTAAACTGGAGAACCTGAAGGAAACCCACACGAACACGGGGAAAACATGCAAACTCCACACAGAAATGCCATCTGACCCAGCCGAAGCTCGAACCAGCGACCTTCTTGCTGTGAGGCGACAGCATTACGTACTGCGCTACTGCGTCGCCTTAATTTAATTTAATTTAATTTAATTTAATTTAATTTAATTTAATTTAATTTAATTTAATTTAATTTAATTTAATTTAATTTAATTTAATTTAATTTAATTTAATTTATCCATCTGATCTACTTTGCAACAATGGGGTTAATTTCAGTTTTTCAGTTCAGTTTTTAATTTCAGCCAGCCAGCCTCAGTGCTTCAGGAGAACTGTATTTCCATTATAAGCTAACACGTTTAAGGTCTGATTTCTTTAAAAATCTTCACTCCCTGATAGATTTACATTATAAAATGGGTCTCAGACCGGACAAGAAGCGCTGGATTAAAACTGTATTAAAATCCCATTTTCCCCGCCATGTCTTTAAAATATGACAGTTTATTTTCCTCCAGTATTTTCAATGGAGTTTCTGCCCTCACCTGCTGATGGTGCTAGCAGTTACATGGTTTTTCATCTCGTTTTATGCTTGAACAACTAAATGAATGCTTAAGTCTATTTAACTGAATGTATTGTAGTTACATTACAACATCAATGATGTAAAAGGAACCTTATTAAATTGGAGATAGTCATGTTAAGCTTTCACTGGAGAGTTTATCATAGGCTGAAAAGTACTAGCTGTGCATATACACCATTGAACACAATTTGGGAAAAGTTTTTAATTAGATTTAACAGATTTGGTGTTTGTGTGGAATTGTTCTTTGTTTCATTGTTTCAAATATAAATGCTGAAGGTAACTGCAAGGGTCTAGTTAAGTTCAAAAGAACCTAACAAAGATGCAAGGGGGCTCGATGGAATTTACACATATTGTAAACAGCTTTTATGTGACTACAATAAAACGTTGCCTATATAATAAAACCAAAGGCTCAATTTGAGGCTTCTGTGGCAATGCACGTGGCTTTAAAATTATTTTTTTTCCATTAGCACAAAACTTTCCTTGATTTGCTACGCCATGACTCCTTATTATCGGCTCCTAAGTGTTAATCTCTGATGTTGAGGGAAACAGAATAAGGCCATTGTTTTTATTTGTGACCATTTTTATTAACAAAATTATAGAAACACAAATTGAAATGTGACTTAATGGATTTTTATTTTTGTCTTTGAGGATTTTTATGAGTACTGAGTGAACCCAGCATCTGTTATAATGTAGACTGCAGGATCATTTGGCAAAGGGACACCATGATGGCACCATTAGGGAAATGGATGTTAAAGAAGCTCTTTCTGCATCACGATAAATAAAAGTAGATGTACAAGAAATATAATTTTGCTTAGTATTTTTGTTGTTTGTTTTCAGTTATAATATCGAAGAACTTTTTAAGATTTTCTGAAATTAATGAATGAAAGAAGGAAGAAAGGAACACAGGAAGGAAGGAAGGAAGGAAGGAAGAAAAGAAGGAAGGAAGGAACGCAGAAAGGAAGGAAGGAAGAAACGATGGAATGAAGGAACGAACGAATGAATAAAGGAAGGAACAAATAAACGAACAAACAAAGGAATGAAGGAACAAAGGAAAGAACAAATTAGGGGAGGAAGGAACTAAGAAGGGAACAAACGAAGGAAAGAAGGAACGAAGAAAGATGGGAAAGAAGGAAAAAATGGATGATTTTTTAAATTAATGAATAAAAGAAGGAAGGAAGGAATGAAGGAAGGAACAAGGGAGTGAAGGAACAAACAAAGGAATGAACAAAGGAGGGAAGGAAGGAATGAAGGAGGGAACATTTCTGAAATGAATGAATGAGGGACAGAAGGAAGGTAGGAAGGAAGAAGGAGCGAACGAACGAACAAACGAACGAAGGAACTAAGGAACAAAGGAAGGAATGAACGAAGGAAGGAACAAAGGAACAAGCAAAGGAATGAAAGAAGGAACGAATGAAGAAATGAACAAACAAAGGAAAGAAGGAAGGAACAAAGGAAGGAATAAAGCAAGGAAGGAATGATGGATGGAAGGAACAAATGAAGAACCAAACAAAGAAAGGAAGGAACGAACAAAGGAATGAAGGAACGAACAAAGGAACAAATAAAGAAATGAATGAACAAAGGAAAGAAGAAAGGAACAAAGGAAGGAACGCAGGAAGGAATGAAGCAAGGAGGGATTGAAGGAACAAAGAAAGGAATAAATGAAGAACCGAACTAAGAAAGGAAGAAAGGAAGGAACAAAGGAACGAATGAACAAAGGAAGGAACGAAGCAAGGAATGAAGCAAGGAAGGAATAAAGGATGGAATGAATGAAGAAAGGAACAAAAAAAGAACCAAACAAAGAAAGAAGGAAGGAAGGAAGGAACAAAAGAATGAACGAATGAAAAAATGAAGGGATGATAGAATGATGGAAAGAAGGAAGGAAGGAAGGAAGGAATAAAAGAAGGAAGGAAGGAACGAAGGAATGAATGAGCATAAGAAAAAATGAAGGAACAAACAAATGAAGGAAGGAACGAACAAATGAACAAAGGAATGAAGCAACAATGGAAATAAGGAACGAACAAACAGAGGAACAAGCGAAGGAACGATTGAATGAAGGAAGGAAGGAACAAAGAAAGGAACAAAAAAATGAAGGAAGGAATGAATAAAGAAAGATATATTGGTAATATTTAAAATTATGATTTCATGCCTACTGTCTAATTTACATAGACAAGCACACAATTTGTTAAGCCTTCTCATTATGTCAGAGTGGCAAGTCAGCTTTTTTAAATCATTCCCACTGGTTTTTCATCTCAACTCAATGGCGCTTCCGCTCAGAGAATTACTATGTAAAATCTTTCAAAATATACACAGCCTCCTCCCTTAAAAATCATAAATGTCAGTAAGAGTGATGATTTCATCAAATAAAAGCATTCTTGTATCATAACATATCTACAGTAGCCATAGGAGTTCTTACATGTTTTTTGTGCCTGCATTTCAAGTTTCCTTACATACAGTAAAACATCAAAGGCACTCAAAGAACTACTGTTGTTCATAACCAGGAGGAAAAAGGCACATAAAGATACATGTCTCACCTCATTAAGGAGAGCGGGTTTTGGTGCTGGTGTAAGGTACATATAGGCTACAGATACTGGAATTCTCTGTGTGGCTGGATCACATTAACTTTGTTTTCCAGCCTCAGCAAATCTGTCTTAACTCGCCCACCTGTAGAATCACCAAGCAAAAGACCCTGAAGAAAGTAGACCTAAATGTAAAATTCATTCATTCATTCATTTTCTTTTCGGCTTAGTCCCTTTATTAATCTGGGGTCGCCACAGCGGAATGAACCGCCAACTTATCCGGCATTTGTTTTACGCAGCAGATGCCCTTCCAGCCACAACCCATCTCTGGGAAACACATTCATACATTCCCATTCACACACATACACTATGGACAATTTAGCTTACCCAATTCACCTATACCACATGTCTTTGGACTGTGGGGGAAACCGGAGCACCCGGAGGAAACCCACGCAACCACGGGGAGAACATGCAAACTCCACACAGAAATGCCAACTGGCCCAACCGGGACCTGCCCCAACCGGGGATCGAACCAGCGACCTTCTTGCTGTGAGGCGAACGTGCTACTCACGCGCCACCGTGGCGCCCAAATGTAAAATAAATAAATAATAAATAAATAAATGAATAAATTAATAAATGAATAGTAGCAATAAAATAAATTAATTAATAAAAATAAATTAATTGAACATTTATAAAAATGAAACATAAACAAACAAATAAACAAATAAACAAACAAATAAATAAATACATTTTAAACATAGAACAAAAATAAATTCATATTCCCACTACATTGCAGCTGGAAGGGCATCCGCTGTGTAAAACATATGCTGGATAAGTTGGTGGTTCATTCTGCTGTGATGACCCCTGATGAATAAAGGGACTAAGGTAAAGGAAAATTAATGAATGAACGAATGAATAAAAAAAATAAAAAATAAATAAATAAATAAATAAATTGTAAAAAACAAAATAAATTAAATTATAATAAATAAATAAATATGAACAAAAATAAATAAATAAATGTTTTTAAATCTCCTACTATGGCTATGCTGATGACACTCAGATCTACAAAGCCTTACTGCCTAATGACTACAGCCCATTGACACCCTCTGCCAATGCATCAAAATTAACAGTTGGATGTGCCAAAACTTTCTTGAGTTAAACAAAGAGTAAACTTAAGTCATTGCATTTGGGAACAGAGATGAGGTTCTCAAGGTGAATGCGTACCTCGGCTCTAAGGGTCATGCAACAAAAAATAAGGTCAAGAATCTTGGTGTGACTCTGGAGTCAGATATGAGTTTCAGTAGTCATGTCAAAGTAGTTAGTTAATCAGTACACTATCATATCAAAAACCCTAACAATAATTAGATATGCTTTGTTTCCAGTGAGGACTTAGAGAAACTTGTTCATGCTTTTATCAGCAGCAGGGTGGATTACTGTAACGTCCTCCTCATTGCCCTTCCCAAAAAGACAGTCAGACAGTTGCAGCTCATCCAGAACGCTGCTGCCAGAGTTCTGACCAGAACCAGGAAATCAGAGCACATCACACCTGTCCAGAGGTCTTAACACTGGCTCCCAGTTACAATCAGAATAGATTTTAAAGTATTATTACTTGTCTATAAATCACTAAATGGCCTAGGACCAGAAATGATCAGATATGCTCCAACATTAGGCACATTCAAACCAAGACTGAAAACTCATCTGTTTAGCTGTGCCTTTACTGAATGAGCACTGTACTACGTTCGACAGATCGCACTATTGGGTATTTCTTTTCTTTTTTTTCCTTCTTTTATAACCTGTTTTAACACCTTTTAATCTGTTTTTATCTGTTTTAATCATTTTTATTATCTGTTTTTTTTTGTTATACTTGCTTATTTTATTCTTGTTTATGTAAAGCACTTTGAATTTCCACTGTATATGATATGTGCTATATAAATAAACTTGCCTTGCCTTGCCTTGCCTTTTTCAATTTTTCTTTAGATTCTTGGAGAGCCCGACCATTTTATAAGGTTTCATAATTTAAGGCACAGGTGTAAATTGTGTTTTGGCTACTTTTTTGACACTCAGAGTGCTGTAGTTGTTGATTTTTTTTTATGACTATAATGTTATGAATCATCAAGAGCCAAAATTTCAGAAAAGGAAAAAGCCATTTTTATTTTTGCTTGGTTCAACCTTTGAAGGAATAGTTCACCTCGAAATGAAAGTTATTTCGTCATTTAACAATCATCCACTTGTTCCGAACCTGTTTGAGTTTTCAACAAGAGAAGATATTATGAAGAATGTTGAAAATCAGCCATAATACTTCTATAAGAGGCAGTTTTTTTGTCCTTATATAGATGTAAATGGCTGTCGGTTTTCCAACAAGTCAGAATATATTGCTTTGTGTTCAACAGAAAAAAGATATTAATAAAAAACTTTACAAATACTTGACTGTAAACAAACCGAGGGGAAATGTTCCTTTGTATGTGGACTTTCCCTTTAATTTTTCAGGCTGTCCGCCTCAGCGATCATCAACGTCAAAATGACAGAGACGGCCAATCAGATTAGAGATTGGAGAATTACTGTTTACACTTGATGCTGAACGTCAGTTATGACGGCCAAAGAGTGTGAAGTAAGATAAATAAGATAAATGTAATGTTTGACAACTATTTTACAATATAAATATCAAAAAATAGATTTTTTTGTCAAATTTCGCTGATTTGAATGAAACATATGATAAATCATTAATCAGTTTCTTGTTACGTGAAGTTGATTCATAACTGGATGTGATAAGCCAGGTAACATTTTGCCATTCTGTGTTTTCAACACATTCACTCATATTCGATTTTGAAAGACGTATTTATTACATTCAAATTTGAAAGGAAATGAGCTTGAGTTAATGTCATCATTTTCGTTTCTGCCTGACTTGCCTCTTTCCTGTCAGTAAGCTAAATTAGTCATAAATTTCGTGTCATAGAAATCCCCTGTTTGTCTCTCAGATAATAGACGTTTAGTTTAGTGGCGTGAATCACTTCATACTCAGCGGGCAAAAATGTTCCTGTTGTGGGCAGTGAACTGCAATACAGCATCGCTCCACTGTGTGGCAGTAGAGAGCTCCCTTTCAATCTCCTGAACCCTTCAGATTCAGGCCAGTGGATCGCAGTCATTCATCTGTGCTGTTAGGAAGCTGCACGAGCGACACACTGCCAGCTACTGTAAATGACCTGCGCGTTGCTTTAAGTTTGAAGGGACTGCCATGGCTAAAATACACTAGCTTACTCTTTCTCTGAATGCGAAAAAGCAAGAATGTGAAGGGAAAGAAGTGCGCGTGCCGTTTGGACAGGTGCATTCCAGATCATCACCAGAAAAGTTGTTTTTTTCTTCCTGGCCAACTGTGAAAATGGATTATCAGGAGTCAGCGGATTTCATGCAAACTCTGTTTGCAAACAGACAGTAAAGGAGATCTCCCCGAACTCAACTGACCATGCACTGGGACAGACATCTGTTCTGACAATGGATAACTAACCTGCCTTTGCGTCCAGACTGCTAAACATGAAACAACGCTGGAGTCCTCGGTTTGTGATGGTGATCCTGAAATGTGCAATGGTCTTATTTCCTGGACTCCTCCACTTCACAGGTCAGAGATTATCTATCTATCTATCTATCTATCTATCTATCTATCTATCTATCTATCTATCTATCTATCTATCTATCTATCTATCTATCTATCTATCT
>CAIGQQ010020246.1:2485193-2499731 GCA_903798035.1 Danio albolineatus | reverse complement strand
CTGTCTGTCTGTCTGTCTGTCTGTCTGTCTGTCTGTCTGTCTGTCTGTCTGTCTGTTTTATCTATCTATCTATCTATCTGTCTGTCTGTCTGTCTGTCTGTCTGTCTGTCTGTCTGTCTGTCTGTCTGTTTTATCTATCTATCTATCTATCTGTCTGTCTGTCTGTCTGTCTGTCTGTCTGTCTGTCTGTCTGTCTATCTATCTATCTGTGCTCAATTCATGATGAACATAATTTTTAGATGGTTTTTTTTTCCATAACTTTCTCTCACTTCTCGTCATAAACAACAATTGCTGCAGTTCTACGATCTTTGCAGTAGAAATGCCACAGCTTCTGGTTCTGTGAAAGCCCTACTGTGAGCTTCATTAAAGGCTCAGGTTGTCAAACATTGCGCTGTGACATGCCAGAACCTGACTGCCATGTTTACTGGAGTTCAGAGCTCACAAACGGTTCATTTCATTTCATCAGCATGAAAGTATTGTTTGTTTGAGCTCATGTGCATTTTTCCACTTTTACACAGAGTCCAGATGTGTTGGCCGAGCTTGCAGCCCTCCTATGGGCAACTTGGCCAGTGGCAGGACCCTTTTCACGCTGACTAGCTGCTGCACTAATAGCTCCTCCTGCCTGCCGACCCAGCCACGCTGTCTAGCAGAGCTCCATCCTCCTGCCCTCATGGCTGATGACCCGTTCACTCATCCAGATACCTGGTGGGGCTCAACAGCGGCCAGTGGAGAACAGGAAGAAATCCGTCTTGACTTGGAGACACGTTTCTGCATGAGTCACGTTGTGATGTTGTTCTGTTCTCCACGTCCCGCTGCTATGAGGTTGGAGCGCTCACAGGACTTCGGCCAGACCTGGGAGACACTAAAGCTGTTTGCCAAGAACTGCACTGAGATGTTTGGCCTTCCTGATGATGTAAGTCAACCAGGAGCTGTCTGCACTTCCAGATATTCCAGTGCACTTCCATGCAGCCGAGGAGAGGTGAGGATGGAAATATGGTCTCTAAAGGAACACAAAACATTCTTCTGTTTTTTTAACTTGTGGCTGGGTGATATGAGAAAAATATCATATCACAATATAAGTCATTTCATATCCTGATAATGATGTTTTTAATGATATAGTTCTGTAAATTAAATCCGTTTATATATATATATATATATATATACACACCATGAAAAGGACAGTTTTTTCTTTACATTTTAATGTATGTACTCAGAACTGTACTTATTCATTTATGATCATAGTTCTTACTTTATTTAGAACTCCTGAGCAAATGTTTGATTAAAAATGATAACATAAAAAATGACAGAATTTTTATTTTGTCCATTTGATATACAGTGCTTAGCATATATAAGTACACCCCTCACAAATCTATCTTTTAAATTCATATTTTTAATAGGAAGCTATACAATATTATGTTTTTGTAAATACATTAGATTAGTCAGTACTGAAGCCAAATCTGGAGCTAACAAAATAACTTACGATAACGGTCCAAAAACTAGTACACCCAAATTTATATGTTATAGAAAAATATTAAATACAACTTTAAATACGAGGAAAAATCAAGAGAAGCAAAAAAAAATAGAATAATTTTGTTGAAATTTTGTAAATTTGATTTTTTTTTTTTTGCAATATTTAGCTTGAATTTATTGTATTAACTTCCGATTTCTAAATATTTGTGGTGACTAAAATATTGTTAAGGCGCCACGGTGGCGTAGTGAGTAGCACGTTCGCCTCACAGCAAGAAGGTCGCTGGTTCGATCCCCGGCTGGGCCAGTTGGCATTTCTGTGTGGAGTTTGCATGTTCTCCCCGTGGTTGCGTGGGTTTCCTCCGGGTTCTCCAGTTTCCCCCACAGTCCAAAGATATGCGGTACAGGTGAATTGGGTAAGCTAAATTTTCCATAGTGTATGTGTGTGAATGTGTTTCCCAGAGATGGGTTGTGGCTGGGAGGGCATCCGCTGCGTGAAACAAATGCTGGATAAGTTGGCGGTTCATTCCGCTGTGGCGACCCCGGATTGATGAAGGGACTAAGCCGAAAAGAAAATGAATGAATGAATGAATAAAATATTGTTATTGGGCACCATGGTGGCGTAGTGAGTAGCACGTTCGCTTTACAGCAAGAAGGTCGCTGGTTTAAGCCTCGGCTGGGTCAGTTGGCATTTCTGTGTGGAGTTTGAATGTTCTCCTCGTGGTCACGTGGTTTCCTACGGTTGCTCCGGTTTCCCCCACAAGTCCAAAAGACATGTGGTATAGGTGAATTAAGTAGCCTAAATTGTCCGTTGTGTATGAGTGTGAATGGATGTTTCCCAGAGATGGGTTTCAGCTGGAAGGGCATCCGCTGCTTAAAACATATGCTGGATAAGTTGGCGGTTCTTTCCGCTGTGCTTATTTTTAATGTATATATCATGTATGCTACAGCAAGCTTTTTAGGGTTAAATTGCTTTTTAAATATTAAAATACTTAATCATTTGTTTCTGATTTCTTTCTAGGTCATATTTCGATCCATAGGATTGGGAAGTGGGATTGTCGACCCTTACAGTCCTGAGGCGCTGTCCCGTCTGACAGTGACAAACTTACGAATACAGCTTTTAAAATCTCAGCAGTGTCCCGTCTCAAAGGGCCAACGGAGCATCCCAGAACAGTCAAACCCATCTTTTTTACCTACAGTTTCCAGCAGGTCGCTAACAGCTCCCCTACCCACTTCTGATGCTCTGGATTCAGCCCCATTTGCTGTGTACTCTCTTCTGGCTAAAGGCACGTGTTTGTGTCATGGCCATGCTGAACATTGTCTTGCTGAAAATGAAGGACAGGACAGTTTGCAGCAGACTAATGTGGTAAGTGTTCATTTAGTTATTGATTGTTGGGATGAACAGCTGCCACTTGTAGGAATGACAGACAATAATTTTGTCAAAACTATCACCATTGGCAAAAATATTGTGTTGTAGTATGCATGATTGGCCAGTTGTTAGCAATGTTCTTGCAGTCAGATGTTATTGTTTTGGATACGTCTATAGATTGAACATGTAATGTACATGCACAACATATATCACGGTTATCACAAAATCGTATTTGGGATGTAAATGGCTAAAATCTACAAAAAATGTTCAGGTTGTTTAGTGTACTGGTCAGCTTAGTTAAACATGGCATAGTTTTACTAGCAAATGCCACTCTAGGCTAGTTTTATCAGCAGATGTTGCTCAAGGCCATTTTTACCAGCAGATGTGGCTCTAGTCTAGTTTTACCAGCAGACCTAACTCTGGGCTAGTTTTACCAGCAATTGGCACTCTAGGCTATTTTTACCAGTAGAAGATGCTCTAGGCTAGTTTTACCTGCAGATGGCACTCTAGGCTAGTTTTATCAGCAGATGTTGCTCTAGGCTATTTTTACCAGCAGATGTTGCTCTGGGCTACTTTTACTAGCAGATGGCTCTCTAGGCTAGTTTTACCAGCAAATGCCACTCGAGGCTAGTTTTATCAGCAGATGTTGCTCTAAGCCATTTTTACCAGCAGATGTTGCTCTAGGCTAGTTTTACCAGCAGACCTAACTCTGGGCTAGTTTTACCAGCAATTGGCACTCTAGGCTATTTTTACCAGTAGAAGATGCTCTAGGCTAGTTTTACCAGCAGATGGCACTCTTGGCTAGTTTTACCAGCAATTGGCATTCTGGGCTAGTTTTACCAGCAGATGCCACTCTAGGCTAGTTTTATTAGCAGATGTTGCTCTAGGCTATTTTTACAGCAGATGTTGCTCTAGGCTAGTTTTACCAGCAGATGTTGCTCTAGGCTACTTTACTAGCAGATGGCGCTCTAGGGTAGTTTTACCAGCAATTGGCATTCTGGGCTAGTTTTACCAGTAGATGCCACTCTAGGCTAGTTTTATTAGCAGATTTTGCTGTAGGCCAGTGGTTCTCAAACTTTTTTCACCAAGTACCACCTCAGAAAAAAATTGTCTCTCCAAGTACCACTATAATGACCAGTATTGAAATACAGTAGCGTAGTAGGCCTAATTAAGCAGCGACAGCACTTCACAGTTAAAAAACGAAACAAATCAATTCCTTTTATTAAGAATATGTATTATTGTCAGCCACTTTACACATTATAAATAGTTTGAACATTAACTGCGCGTGCTACTCACTACGCCATCGTGGCTCCAGGTGCTCCAGTTTCCCCCACAGTCCAAATACATGCTCTATAGATGAATTGATTAAAGTAAATTGTCCGTAGTGTATGTGTGTGAATGAGTGTGTATGGATGTTTCCCAGTACTGGGTTGCAGCTGGAAGTGCATCTGCTGTGTAAAACTTATGCTGTATAAGTTGGCGGTTCATTCCGCCCTGGTGACCCCTGATGAGTAAAGTCACTAAGCTAAAGGAAAATGAATGAATGAATGAATGTATTCTGAAGTGCAGCAATGTGAGCATTTGACATGAGCAGCTCATAATAACAGTGTTTTCAGGGTCTCAGAGCCTCTCGGTTTACAGTTTGTCTCAGCAATTGCAGCTTAAGATGCTTAAAATTAGCGTTTGAAAATGAAACAATGATACAAACTCCTTCCCTGGTTTGGAATGAAAATTATGATCTAGACATCTGTTGTCACCAAAAACATTTTTTAGAAAGTTTCTCCTGTTTTTTTTTTTTTTTTTTCAAAATAGAAGATCTATGCTTATACATTTAACTCCCCTGCCCAAAAAACAAAAAATAAACAACATTTCTTAAATATTAGGTTTGTAATTTTACTGCTGTAATATAAAATTATTATAATATTTGCATTTCATTTATTTGATCTATTTTATTCGTTTTTGCTGCATGAATTGTCTCCAGTGGCCGTCCATTGACAGATAAGGCATAATTGCTAATAATTCTCATTTTCTTGAGGATGAATGTGCACTCACCTGATAATATGGAGAAATGGAAGTGGCCTGTTATATGTATTTTTCGTAAAGCTTTGTAAGGCTTGAATGGGCAGCTACTGAAAGTGAATCATTCCTCTGGTGCGCAGGTTTCAGGGAAGTGTGTGTGTGCCCATCACACAGCGGGCGATCACTGTGAGAGGTGTGCCTCGCTCTACAACGACCAGCCCTGGAGAGCAGCCAACGGAAGCAGTGGAGAGAGCAACTCATGCCAGAGTGAGTGCAGTTACTGTAGCCCTACATTCCACTTATCTTTCAAAATGGAAAGGAAATTGTGGTAATGAAAGGTGTTTCGATCTTTTTATCATGTTGTTATTAGTGTTGCTTTAATGCAGGTGAGATTCGTTGTATATCTTAGAACCACAGGATATTGTGTTTGGATGCAGTGACCTAGAAAGACCTGGAAACTGCAGCAAGACACACTAAAAATGACTCAATACATTAGCAACCAAATAAACAGCCTCCTATAATACCCAATATGGTTTTATGATTTAGAAGATTGTCTAATTACACCTTAAAATAAACATAAAATATATTTTGCTTAACCTTACAATTATTTCAATATTTTTAACTAATTTCTGCAATTAAAATCTTATGTTATTTTTATAATATATATTATTAGTACAGTATTAGTATTAGTACAGTAAATATATATTTATTATTGTTATTCAAGAAATGATGGATGATTTGCTTGACAAATTATAGTTTGAAATAAATGAATTGCTTAATTGCATTATGAGTGTTATATAATATATTAAAGGTGCAGTAGGTGATTGTCTTCAGAAACATGTTTTGTTGTGCTAGTTGAAAGTCTCTTCACATTCCAATAGTAATGTGTATTTATACTGTATGTATTTTTATATACTGGGTAAGGTATAAAACTAGAAAATGTCCATCCAGTTAAAAATTGTCAGGCAATTCCCATAACTCTAATAAGTAGCCCAAACTGTCTGTCAACAAATGTAGATTTGGACATTTGTGCATCTGATCACGCAAATCCGCTATATACACATTCATGTGCACACGAGACAGTTACATTGGTAAAAACAAATGCTGAATCAAAACTTTTTAAAATCCTGAATCAATATTGGAGTTACTTTTGCACGCTGGAGGAAGGACGACACCATGGCTGAAGTATTTCATTTAGACGGGTAATGTTATATTTTAAAAGTATTTTAGTCATGCAAAGCTGATGTAGATTGTGTTGCTTTATGAATGGGTTATATGCACATCAGTGTTGTTCAACCAATGAAATCTTGAAGAATGCTTGATGTGACTATTTTCAATTTCATAAGGGACTTTTTTAACAACAAAAAGTAAATGGCGCCGTTCCGCCTAGCCTGCTTTACTGAGGTGAAGTTGGTTCATTTTTGAACAATGACAGCCTGTGACGCGCTCCCTATATTGTTTCCCATGCTACTTTGAATATTCAGTCTGAACTAGCATGTAAGTATGGCTTAGTAATAAGTGTAATTCCTGCATGCCTCCAGCCAACTACAAAGCATACAATAGTTACTTTAGGACAGGGATGTCCAAGCTCCGTCCTGGAGGGCCAGTGTCCTGCAAATTTTTGTTCCAACCCCAATCAGACACACCTGGGCTAGCTAATCAAGCTCTTACCCATTTTTCTAGAATTATCTTTGCAGGTGTGTTTAGGCAAGTTGGAGCTAAAATCTGCAGGACACCGGCCCTCAAGGACCGAGTTTGGACACCCCTGCTTTAGGACAAAGCACATGAGAGAAAGAGACCAGTGATCCTTGCATGCATGAAATATTGCACATTATGAAGTTTTGCTTGCTACACAACTAAAAACGACAGTTTTCCTGTACTATTATGAAGTACTATACAGTTTTCTAACTGGCGAAAGACATGATCGAGTCACTAGTGGATTGTCTACTGTCATCTTTAAGGTGTTGCAGTTCATGTTTCAGGAGGTGTGGCTTTGGACAGCAGGGGAGGGACTGTTTCAAAGATATTATGCTAACTGGTTAGCATTTTGGCAGATCACCTACTGCACCTTTAATCTGACAATAGTGAAATGTTATTATTATTAATAGCTTATTAAATATTTATAATTGTGTTATTATACATGTTTCAACCTCTTTTTAAAATGGCTCGTTTAGAACAGAGAAAGCAACATAGAAGAATTGAGTAAACATAATACTCGTTTTAAATCAATTTATTTTTACTAGAAAACAAAATAACGATACCATCCTTACCCAAAGACAATGAATAAACGAATATAACAATAAATCTCCAAACAAAAAATAAATAAATACAAACAAAACTAAGAACCACAAAACAAGGCTGGCTGTTCCACTGAAGCTGTGTTCTTCTTTCACCTCCTCGTTGGCATCTTTTAAACTCTCCCAATTAGTCCCAACATGACAAGCAGGTGCGTCCACCAACGGAAGAACTGGAATGAGTGCCCTCATACAACAAAAGCCAAGAAAACAAGGGAGGGTTAATCAAAAAAGAAAAACACACAAATCAACACACCGACCATAGCATACATAATATCACATATTAAATATAGTAAGGATATATTCTGTATACTATGCATATTATATTTATATAATTATAATATATACGATTAATTATATATTTAAAAATATAACTAAAATCAATTGTAAAATAAAAAATATTTCATATGTAAAAACAAAAAAACTGTAAAAAAAAAAAAAACGTTTATTACAAAATACTAAAACCTAAATAACTGGATGCATATCAGGGGTTAACACAGGATACACAGATATTTTGAAATATTGACATTTTTTCATAACAGTTTCATGCTTTCATAATTGTTATATGATTGATTCACCCATAGCATCTCTCACTCTACCTACCTCTCTTTTGTTGTGTTGTTAAAGAGTGTGAATGTCATGGGCACTCAGAGAGCTGTCATTTCTCCCAGCGAATGTGGTTGTCCACAGGGGGCATAAGCGGGGGTGTCTGCGACCACTGCCAGCACAACACTGTGGGCCGCCGGTGCCAGCGCTGCCGTCCTGGATACCACCGCCACCCTGCCAGACCCCTCAACTCCCCGCATGCTTGCACACGTAAGACACTCACAAACAACAAACAGAACTCTGCGGCAAGGTGGCTCAGTGGTTAGCACTGTTGTAAAAGCGCTATACAAATAAAGGTGAATTGAATTGAATTGAACTGTCACCTCACAGCAAGAAGGTCACTGGTTCGAGTCCCAGCTGGGTCCGTTGGCATTTCTGTGTGGAGTTTGCATGTTCTCCTCGTTTCCTCCGTGTGCTCCGGTTTCCCCCACAGTCTAAAGACATGCGCTAGTGTGTGTATGGGTGTTTCCCAGTACTGGGTTGAAGTTGGAAGGGCATCCACTGTGTAAAACATATGCTGGATAAGTTGGTAGTTCATTCCGCTGTGGCAAGCACTGATGAATAAAGGGACTAAGGCAAATAAATGAATGAATGTTGGCCAACTGGTGACCGTTTTATTAAATAATACAATATGAGAAAGCACATAGCAAACACCCTAGCAACCACCTAATAAACCTAAGCATAGTGACAACATGAACATGAACATTTTAAAATCATTTATTAGTATTAAGATGATTATCTTTGCAGTCTTTTATTTGAGTCTGATATTGTCTCCTAGTGGTGCCATCATGACACAATCCACTAAAGCAGCAGGAAGAGTTAATTAATGAACAAGAAATTGAAGGTTTTTTTTTTTGCTATGACAGGATGTTGGTGTGACCCAGCTGGGTCAATGCTAGTGCATTCTGCTGACGAGATGCCATGGTGCCATCCTAGAAGCGGACAGTGCCACTGTAAGCCTGGTGTGGGAGGAACCACCTGTAGCCACTGTCTGCCTGGACACTGGGGCTTTGGAGAGGAGGGCTGTAAACCCTGTTTGTGCTCTTTGAACTGTGACCCCATCACAGGTCACTGCCTCGACAGGTCAGATTTATTCATGCACAATCTAAGGTCCCGTGTACACTAGTGCGTTTTAGTTTCAAAACGGCGTTTTAGCATGAAAACGATCTGCGTCCACACTCGCGTTTCACCCAGTGTTTCTGAACACATCTCTGTACACACTACTCCACCAAAACCGTATATCGCGTGACCATTCACGTAGTCTGGGCATGCGCGTTTAAGTAGAAACAGGAAGCATGTGTCTCGCTAGGCATTCTAAATAGGGCTTACGCCGATTGAAACGCTAGTGATTAGCGAGTGCTCGAACAGTAGCTTGCCTCTTGCGAATATATGCAGCTGTTGTAGTAAAAAAGGCAGAGTTTAACTGCACAATGGCGCCTAAAACGGACAATAGTGCAAACAACGCTCCCATTTCTTTGTCCATGTTGTTGTTTACAGTGAAGGCTGGTCTGCCGCCTTCTGGTGGCGTTATAGTCATGTGATAGGGGCTTGACGAATAAGGGAAGGTTTTGCAATGACCCAAAAGCCCCAATCAAGTAGCGAATCTCTGCAGCCACGCCTCTGTTTTCAGATGTCTCTGTTTTCCCCCATCCACTCTGAGACGGAGCAGCAGCTTTTTAGAATGAAAACGGCCTCTCCAGCGTTTCCAAAACGCTCTGTTTTCGGGGCTCGAAAACTCCGGCGTAGTGTGGACGAATGGCGTAACCGTAGCAAAACTTATGCGTTTTAAAACGAAAATGCATTAGTGTAAACAGGGCCTAAATGTTGAATTATTTTGATTCTGAATTCTTTAAGTCTATGTGAGTTGAATTGAAAGTCAAATCTAAATATCTGCTTGCAGTTTCATGCACCTGTCAGTTGTTTTCAATAACTTGTCTTTTATAAAGTGTTTTTTTTTTCAGTCTAATGTAAAGAAAATATCCACTTTCAATCAATTAATGTCTTTAGATTTCAATTAAAATGCATATTTTTAAAGGCTGCTTTCTCAATGTGAGTTTGGAATGTAATCAGACAGTAAACAGGAGAAGTATGGTGATAGTTAAATATAGTTATTTTTACCTGACTGACCTACATTGTGTTGCCTTAACGACTTAAATTACATTGCAATACCATTTATTTTTGCTATCGTATCATTTTCCTTGAACAGCAAAGGCAGTGTCAGGCTTTACAATGTACCAATTGGTGGGAAAATTCCTGAACTGTCCCACTTTAAACCTCAAGAGGACGAGAGGGCCTGGCCTAAAGAACTGGCCGTCTCTGCACTGTACTTCACAGGTGAGCTGAAGACAGCAACAAAACATCCCACACTATTGTGAAACATGAGAAACTACTACAGAATATCTGACCTTTTAAATGTAAGTGCAGTGTACTGTAAATGTCATCTCACAAACCTGTGCAGAAGTCATACTAAAGTATCAATTAAATAATTAAATCGAAATAATATATTAATATTTTATATTAGGAAAATGAAATATTGTAAGACATATTTTAGGACTTTTATTTTTTATGACATTTCTTTAATTAGTCTTGACAACATTGTTATTGTACAGCAACAAATCCTTTCTTTAATGGAATGATTATTTTATGTATACTAAATGATTTGAGTTTAAAAAAAAATTATTGGGTTCTGGAAAGCACGCCAAGGCTTCATTCTTGATCAAAAATACAGTAAAAACTGTAATATTATGAATATAGTGTTCTGCTATAAAATCTATGTAAAAATGTAAATTATTTAGTAATATTCTGGATTACTCCAGTATTAAGTGATTTAGTGGTCAAAACATATTTCTTATTATTATAACTACAGAAAACAGCCATGCTTCTTAATATTTCTGTGTGGAAAAAATCAGATTTAACTAATAATTAACTTTAATTATTTCTAAATAATTTACTTTAATTCAGAATTAATTGCGGAGTAGAAAGTAAAAATAAACTACAAATAAATTACTTACGACTTTTAATGCTATTATTTTGTTGTTATTTTAAATATTTTAAACTCTAAAGTATGTTGTTGTGCTGCTATCAGAATATTTTGATTTGATTAAACAATTTGTTTTTAATTTAATACTATTTCAAACATCAAATACTATTTCTCATTTCAATTGTGAGAATTTAAGATAATTCAGCATATCTTGATTTGTTATCATAAATGCATAACAAAAATATGTTGAAAAAAAAAATGTTATTTTATTTAGGGAAAATATCACTTCTTTGACCAGGATGTGACTTAACAGAAACTGTAAAACGCTAAACACAATTTCTCTATAGGGAAGTGCAGCTGTAAGGAAAAGAAGCTGAAAAGCGTGGCCGATCTTTGCAAGATGAAACATGCATACGGTGAGGCTTTTTCATGATACGTAATGCTATGAATCGATTCAGCAGGCATTTGCTGTCTAAACAGGCGTTTATAACTGATGAGTGACTGTTTTTTGGTGACTGCAGTGATCAAAGCCAGTGTTCTGTCAGCTCACGATAAAGGCACACATGCTGTAGTCCTGGTGAAGGTGAGAAAGGTCTTCCGTTCGGGAAAACTGGCGCTTTCTCAGGGCACACACAATATGTACCCGCTGTCCTGGACCAGCCGCGGCTGCACCTGTCCCATCCTCAACCCAGGTAGGGCAGTGAATGGGGCTGCAACGTCATGTCATAAAACTCTACAAATTACGTGTTCTTAAATAACTCCCGAAGAGTCATCTTAAAGGGGACCTATTATCCCTCTTTTTGTATAACATATCTTTATTAATTTTTTTCAAGGCTTTACAATAATTCAAACCCCAATACCCAAAACTTACACCATACAGTCTTAGGACAAAAAAATCTACATTAAATTCATTCATTTTCTTTTTGGCTTAGTCCCTTTATTAATCCAGGGTCGCCACAGTGGAATGAACCACCAACTTATCCAGCATTTGTTTTACGCAGCAAATGCCCGTCCAGCTGCAACCCATCTCTGGGAAAATCTACATTAAATAAATATCCTTATTTAAAAATCATAATAAAAAAAAACAAGAATTCTAATCAAGCACCAATTCACATTCCACAACTTCAGACTTCTAAAGCTTCTTCAGTATATTCTTCAATATCTTCTTCAAAGTTCAAAAACCAGATATCACAAAATTCAGGGGATATTTTTCTTATTATATATGTGAGCTTTTCAAGAGCCAAACATGTTATTAGGTTTCTCAATCAAAGTCCAATGGAGGGGCGGTTAACATTTTTCCAACATAAAGCAATACAACGCCTTGCTTGTATTAAACATAAACTAATCAATTTTCTTTCTTTAGTAGACAAAGCACAACTGTCTTCATACATATTAAATATACATTATCCAGGACATAAAGTAATTGTAATGGAAATAAATTATGAAATATATTGAGTCACCTCGACCCAAAATTGTTGTGCCTCCTCACACTCCCACACACAGTGAAAAAATGTTCTTTATATCTTCTTGCATGTAAAACAAAGATCAGGGATATTAGGGTTTGATTAGGGTTGAATTTATTTAATCTTACAGGGGTATTTAAGTTCTCATTACCTAATAATATTGAAGCAATCTCAATCGGGAGTTTTTGTTTGTGCATTCAAACAAATTATATTCCAGTCCTATATTGGGATATTTATTTTTGTATCTTGTATCCATGCTAGTCTTTTATTTTTAGAGTTTTCTTTATGATTTTCTCTTAATATGTTATATAATTGTGTAATTCGTCCTTTGATGGAATAATCTTGTTCTGTAATAGTTTCCAATAACGACTTTGGGTGGAGCTTTGTTGATTTTTTTAAATGTGTAAAAATAAAACTTCTTATTATCCCTCTTTTTAAAAGATTTAAATTAAGTCTCTCATGTCCTTTGAGTGTGTCTGTGACATTTTACCTCAAAATGCTCCACAAATAATGCTTTATAACTCTTTGAAATTGCCCCTATTAGGCTTTGATCCTAATTGTGCCATTTTGTTGAATTCAAATTTGATTTGGCTCTTTTCAAAAGAGGGCGGAGCTACAAATGCCTATGTGTCAGCATAGTGGCAGATTCAAAAACAAGACTAATGTCCTATGTTAATGAGGGAGAGATCATCACTAATGGACGGGGCTTTCCTACACTGTTGATATGTACAACAGGAGAATGTCAATCAATGTGTTTCTGCAGACTGATTATAATAAAAAAAAAACGGGCGCCACGTGGCCTAGTGGGTAGCACGTTCGACTCACAGCAAGAAGGTCGCTGGTTCGATCCCCGGCTGGGCCAGTTGGCATTTCTGTGTGGAGTTTGCATGTTCTCCCCGTGGTTGCGTGGGTTTCATCCGGGTGCTCCGGTTTCCCCCACAGTCCAAAGACATGCGGTACAGGTGAATTGGGTAAGCTAAATTGTCCGTAGTGTATGTGTGTGAATGACAATGTGTGGATGTGTTTCCCAGAGATGGGTTGTGGCTGGAAGGGCATCCGCTGCATAAAACAAATGCCGGATAAGTTGGCGGTTCATTCCGCTGTGGCGACCCCGATTTAATAAAGGGACTAAGCCGAAAAGAAAATGAATGAATGAATGATTATAAAAAATAAAATCAATACATTTTTACAATTAGAAGCTGGCTAAATTCACACACTTTTGCCACACAATTGTGTTTGAACCCCTAATAAAAGTTATTTTTCCATAATAGGTCCCCTTTAAGTAATTAAAACGTATGTGTGAATGGGATTTATTTAACTATAATTGAACAGGATCAGCTTTTCCTCACACCCAAAAACACACATTTTTGGGACTCTGGGTGTTAGGAGTGCTCTGCATCTTGCACTGGTCACACATAATCACTTTTCCGGGAGAAATGCCCCAACAAGGATTTCAGCTCTTCGTTCAATAAGATAAAAAAAAAACGAAATTTGTTACCAACCACAAGTAAGATTTTGGTAAAATAAATACTCTGTGTTTTGTCCAAATAATTTTTTGAAACTTGACCCATGCTTAAATACATCTGTTTAACAGTGTAGATAACCATGTGTGCATGAAATAGCATTGGACCACATCTTCAAAGGATTAATTTACTCAAAAATGAAAACTGTTATTAATTACTCACCCTAATGTCATTCCAAACCCTTGGGTTCTTTGTTTTCAGAACTAAAATCAAGCTATTTTTGATCAAATCTGAAAGCTCTCTCACCCTCCATAAACAGTGACGGTCCTGAGACGTTCAAAATCCAGAAAAGGAACCCAAAACATTCTCAAAACATTCCATGTGACTTCAGTGCTTATCTATTGTCATATGAAGCTCCAAGAACAATATTGTGCACCAAATTGTTTGCTTGAATCTTTTGTGTGCGTTTATTACTAACCTTTCCTGATCGCTCCGTCAATATAGTTGAATTATTATTAATATAATTATTTTTTTCTTTTTCAAATATTTCCCAAATTATATTTAACAGAGCAAGGAATTTTTCACAGTATTTCCTATATTTTTTCTTCTGGGGAAAGTTTTATATGTTTTATTTTGGCTAAAATAAAAACAGTTTTTAAATTAAAAAAAAAAATAGTATAGTACTAGTATCTTGAAAAATATCTAGTAAAATTATGTCATCATGGCAAAGATAAAATAAATCAGATTAATTAGAAATTAGTTATTAAAACAGTTATGTTTAGAAATGTGTCCTTTCCGTTAAACAGAAATTGTGGAAATAATAATTCAGGTCCTGTCAAAATACGGGTAAAAATGAAAAAATAATATATATATATAT
>CAIGQQ010020246.1:2440391-2469200 GCA_903798035.1 Danio albolineatus | reverse complement strand
ATGACAGACAGACAGATGTTAGAACGACAGACAGACAGATGTTAGAATGACAGACAAACAGATGTTAGAATGACAGACAGACAGATGTTAGACAGATGTTAGAATTGATAATTGTCGCACATACATAAGCTTTTTTTGCATTTTTTTTTGTTCTTAGTTATTGCCTCGATAATAGAAAATATGAGGTAGGCATCATGTATGACAGTTGCCAAAGTGAGAAATAGGAGACATATCTTGTAAGTACATAGGGCTTATGCTGTATGTGGATATAAAAAAGCGATACAGGAGATTTATATGGCCTGTATATGCACATATATGCATCTCAATTCTGCCTATATGTGGCATATATACACATATTTGTGCATATCTGCATATAGGTTTCATAAATGTGCATAAGTCCTCATTTAGGTTCTTTCCATCTGGGTTGTTTTTACCGTATATGTTTTTTTGAATAGCACATCATTTATTCTGTCACACACCCTTCATGTCATTCATTGAAACGTCATCATTTTCTCTGTGTTAAAACTGCATCGGGCTACTGTTGACATCTTTGATATAACAGGAAGACGTGTCTGTCATAACATGTTAAATCATTCATATGCTCCTCAGATTCACAGCTGCATTGGCTTTTGATGAAATCAGCAGAACAACTTCGGATAACCTCTTTTTGGTTGGTCCCGTTTTCACCCTCATTTGTTTTCAAATGTTTTGGTCCTGCTTATTTATTTATTTATTTATTATATTTAGGCTGGTTTAGTTCATGAATAATGTTTTGGGTTCATATCTGTGCACTGCCAAAATATTTAGGAGAAAAAAATGAGTCAAACAGGTGGAGGAATATAGGTCAGACAAACTTTCTATCCAATGTATTAAAAGGCATTGAAGGGATAGATGAGCGGCACGGTGGCTTAGTGGTTTGCACTGTTGCCTCACAGCAAGAAGTTCGCTGGTTCGAGTCCCGGTTGCTCCCCTCACAGTCCAAAGACATGTGCTATAGGTGAATTGAATTGGATTAACTAAATTGGCTGTAGTGTATGAGTGTGTGTGTGAATGAGTGTGTATCAGTGTTTCCCAGAACTGGATTGTGGCTGGAAGTGAATCCACTGTGTAAAACATATGCTGGAACAGTTGGCGGTTCATTCTGCTGTGGCAACCTCTGAAATAGAAACTGAGCCAAAGGAAAATAATGAATGGAAGGATAGAAAATACTGTCGTTTGCTCACCCTTCACTTGTTCGAAACCTATTTAATTTTCTTTCTTCTGTTGAAAACAAAAGGAGATCTATTGAAAAATGCTTGTTGACATCTGTAGTATTTTTTCTAGTATGGAGGTCAATAGCAAGTAGCATATTTAAAATTATCTTCTTTTGTGTTTGACTGAAAAAAGAAACTTGTAAAGGTTTAAAATCACTTGAGCAATATTAAGTGAAGAGGTAATTGTAATTTTGGTGTGACCTATCCCTTTAAATATGTATTTACATACATATGCATATATCCATTTGTTTTTGTCACACATAGTAAACATGACATGGGTGGTTTCTTCATTAAAGTATATGTGAAATCCAAATTTACGATGCTTTTTGCTAGTGTTATTTTTGTCAGTGGGGCGACACGATGACCCAGTGGATAGCACTGTCACCTCACAGCACGTGGAGTTTGCTTGTTCTCCCCGTGTTTTTGTGGGTTTCCTCCAGTACCCCAAGTGCTATCTACTTCCCCAAAAAAGTGAATGAATGAAGGTATGTCTTGTTTTTGTTTTTTGGTGTTTTATTATTTGATTGTGATTAATTGTGGGACCCCCTTGAAAATGAGATGGTACATTTCAAGGGGTTTATCCCAGTAAATAAATATCAATTTTGGTCAGTGGTACCCAAAGCAGGGGTCGCAGGACAATAGGGGGTCGCTTGATTTCCAAAAGTCAAATAAATTTTAATAAACTATTAGAATTACCATATTTGATCCATTACCCATATAAATATAATAGATAATGTTGATAAAGCAACAACAACATGCAAATAAAAAGCCATCAGCCTTTCTTTAAATTTTTTTTTTTCATAGGATGGGTGTGTTTACGTTAGATTAACAACACAGCAATAGTCTCAACTGCGGCAGATTGATTTTATAGTACCAGGTTATATTTTCTGAAACCTGTGTGGTAATCAAATGTACATTAAAAATGATTACAGGCCACAACTGAACATTGAGAATGATCTCTGAGTGGTTGTCTTTAGGGGATTTTGCTTATTGCTGGTCTTTCTCTTGATGATGACGTCAGTTTGACAGCTTCAGCTACAATATTCTTAGCCACGCCCCTTTCTATTAGTTTGCTATTAGAGTATGATGTGCAAAAAGAAAGCCCCGCCCCCTACTGTAGATACTAAAATAAAAGTCTCAGCAACGTCCAGTTCATGCAGACTTTAGCGACAGAAGAATGTGCAGAAATGTGAGTTTCATTTTTCACTCCTACTTATGATCCAGACTGCAATCTCTCCAAGACAAAGAAGAGTGCTGAACTCATCAATCTTTGTGTTACTGCTGTTCTTCACTAATCTGAGACTTTTCTGAATCATTCCCATAGAAATGAAAGGTCAAGGTCTTTTTAAGGGCAACAGTTGTCAGATGAATGTATGCCAGTTTCCCTTCAGAGGCCGCTGAATCCCTTGAGAAAGTGGGACACTGTTGTGGAACACAGATAGTCACATGAGGGCATTTGATCCTCGCCGCTTGGAGAGATTGATTTACCAGAAAGCGATCGTTAGTTACAACGGGTTGCAACCAAAGACTCTGTTGAGGACACATGTGTCTTTTTCAGGGATCCCCGTATGTTTAACAACTAAAAAAGGTTTGTACAATCTAAACAAACTTTGTCTTACCCTTGTTGGATTTTTCTTCTTCTGATACCAACTTTCTAAACACATCTCCTAGAGTAGACCTTTTAAGGTTGACCTGAAATTTTATAAATGATCAGACTTATGGTTTTCCTACACATAAGAGGGATGTCAATACTTTTAAACAACAGATTTCACAAAGTATTGACCTGCAACAACACAGTTCATGCCCTTCATCAGTCTGGATATCTACAACTTAGCAACTAAACCAGATCAACATGCTAAAGATTCTGGAAACATAGACATGCAAACTCATGTTATCAATACCATGACACTGAAATAAACATGTTAATTCATAGTAGAAACATGTTAATTAATGTTAAAACGTGTTATTTTGTGCTAGCAACGTGCTAAAATATGATAGAACCATTTTAACAGCAAACATATTCATGTGAGATACATGCTACAGTAGCAACATTCTAATTCATGATATAAACACACTAAATTACACATTCATTAAAACATGCCATATGAATTGAATTATTGAAAGAAACTTTCTAATAGCATGTTTATTTATGATAGAAACATGCTAACAACATGCTAATGAATGATAAAAACGTCCTACTTCTTGAGAAAACATGCTAATTCATCCTAATTCATAATAATAACTTTCTAACAGCATGTTTGTTTTGTGATAACATGTTAGCAATATGCCAATTTATGATAGAAACATTCTAACAGCATGCTTATTCATGATAGAAACATGATGCATGCTAATTCATTACATAAATATACTAAACATGCTATATTATGCTAACAATAGGCTAATTCTTTATAGAAATCATCTTAGAGCATGAAAGAAACTTGCTAATAGCAAGTTTAGTCATGATAGAAACATGCTCAACAAATCAACATGCTCATGTTACCAACACTATATCAAAATGCTAACAATATGCTAATTCATGCTGGACATTGCAACATTGTAATTTATACCAAACACATTAACTACATGGTCATTTATTCTGAGAATATGCTGGAAACATGCCAATTCATGTTAGAAACATGCTAGCATGCTTGTTTAACAACATACTAATTCGTTCTAAAAATATGCAAGAAACTTCATGAAAACTATTTATTTTTGTGTTCACACAAACGAACAGATTATATCTCTTAGATTTCAAGATGCTGACCAATCAAACAGACCAGCACTGCGATACAATATTTTGCCACAATTTCCTGTTTCAACAGGAAGTATGTCAGCACAGTAACAGCCAAGCCCATTTAATACACACACAGACACACACACACACACACACTTGTGCCTTTGGCCTAATCAAAATCCCTTGGATTGATTAAATTTATTGCGCAAGCCAATCTAGACACATTACACAGGCATAATTCCTCACAGTTCCTCCCCGCTGACCCTGTGGAACAGTCTGTCCCCGGGTGGCTCCGTGCTCTGAAGAGGCTTTAGTTTTTCAGTGGAGGGCGTTGAGCCACCAGTGGTTACTATAACTTTCTCTGTGTGTGTATTGTGTTATGACACAGGAAAGCAGTGTTTTGTGCGTAAGCATTAAACACTGAAAAAGACACAAGTGTACACATAAAAGTTTGATTATGGGCTGACCTCTGGCTGCCATTGCTTTGAAATTAGTTGAAGTCAGAATTATTAGCCCCTGATTTTAAATTAGCAAAATGATGTTTAACAGAGCAAGGAAATTTTTACAGTATGTCTGATAAAAAAATTCTTTCGGAAAAAGTCTTATTTGTTTTATTTCGGCTAGAATAAAAGCAGTTTTAAATTTTTTTTAAACCATTTTTAGGTGAAAATTATTAGCACCTTTAAGCTCTTTTTTTAGTAGTCTAAAGAACAAACCACTGTTATACAACAACTTGCCGAATTACCATAACCTGCCTAGTTAACCTAATTAACCTAGTTAAGCCTTTAAATGTCACTTTAAGCTGTATAGAAGTGTTTTGAAAAATATCTAGTAAAATATTATTTACTGTCATCATGGCAAAGATAAAATAAATCAGTGATTAGAAATTAATTATTAAAACTAAAATGTTTAGAAATGTGTTGAAAAAATCTTCTCTCCGTTAAACAGAAATTGGGGAAAAAAATAAACAGGGGAGCTAATAATTCTGACTTCAATTGTACACTGTAAAAAATAATGGATTAATAATGGATTACACACAATCGATTTGTGTTGGGAAAACTTGTTCAAATTAAGTTCACTTATTACTTTTTACAAATTTAATTTGATTGAACATAAAACAATTAGGTTGCCCCCCTCAAAAATCTCAAAAATTGTGTTGTTTCAGCTCATTTTAAAGAAGTAGTTTGAACAAACAGCAAACGTTTTTTGAGTGTAGGTTATTTAACGTGAGGGTTTATTTCTTGACATACAATTACAGTGATTTAAGAATGTTATATCAAATATATTCATTCGTTCATTTTCTTTTCGGCTTAGTCCCTTTATTAATCCGGGGTCGCCACAGCAGAATGAACCGCCAACTTATCCAGCATTTGTTTTTACGCAGCGGATGCCCTTCCAGCCACAACCCATCTCTGGGAAACACATCCATACATTCTCATTCACACACATACACTATGGACAATTTAGCTTACTCAATTCACCTGTACCGCATGTCTTTGGACTGTGGGGGAAACCGGAGCACCCGAAGGAAACCCACACAACCACGGGGAGAACATGCAAACTCCACACAGAAATGCCAACTGGCCCAGCCGGGGATCGAACCAGCGACCTTCTTGCTGTGAGGCGAACGTGCTACTCACTACGCCACCATGGCGCCCTATATCAAATATATAAATATACAAAAAATAAATGTATAAATTTGGAGTTAAACCTTTTAATCTTTTATCAGTTGCATGTTATAAATTTATTTAAATCTGTTAAAACAATATGATCAGATGAAATATTTCAACGTAAAATAACCTTTTTATTTGAATATACTTAAAAATACAGTTTATTCATGTGATGCAAAACTGAAATTTGAACATGATTAATCCAGACTTCATTGTCACATGATCTTTCAAAAATAATTTTAATATGATGATTTTCAGCTTAAAACATTATTATCAATGAAGAAAACAGTTGTAACTCACAATTCTTTATTTTCAGGATTATTTGGTAAACAGAAATATTAAAAGAACAGAATTTATATGGAATAGAATCTCTACTGTCTTAATGTGCACTTGAAGAATATGTAAACAAGAATTTATTTTAAATTTTACACATCCACGAAGGACATAACTTTCCATTTTGGTGTGTGCCGGGAACAAAATTTACAAAGCGATTTTTATGTAACCAACAGCCCTGTTTTGAATGTGTTTCATGTAAGTAAATGAAAACTTTGAATAATTCTTTTTAAAACAGGTCATTTTTTAATGCTCTGAAGCTCCTATAAATGCCAAGTAGGTCAATAATACAAGAACGCGATGAGTTTGCATCCCGTTCATCTTAGTGGCAGCTGCTTAGCTGAAGAAAATCTAAATTAAGCCCAAATCTCTGCATGGATCTGGAAACCAAACACCTCACCAACATCTTTTAACACCCCACGCAGCACTTTTTCAGCCATTTTTAGCTCAGTTTAGCTCTGAAGCCACTGAAACTTCTCTTTTGCATTTGTTTAGGTAATGTGAGCAGCAGTTGATGTACACTGTTAACAGTATTAAATTGTGATATAAACAGTAGTTTACTGTAGGGCGGTTATACAGTATGTTACTGTATTTTAAAGATGCATAGTGAAGATTATTAGAGTAATAGATAAGTAAAGATACACACGCAATTCTGTAAATACATATACAACAAGATAAATAGTGCTGTATATGTGAATACATTTTATTTTTTGCTGTAATTGACAGTATGTTACTGTCAAACTACTGCCAGTAAGGTACTGTAGATTGTACAGAGGTTGTTAACAGTGTATAGTTTTATATAAGTTTTTTGACTTCAAACGATCAAGAAAGTTAGTATGATTTTTATATGTTTCATTCTGATTCTACCGTGGTGTTTTTGCTTTATTTGCATGTCCTCAATAACCCTTAAACAGATGAGATGCATAGAAAGAGCAATACTGTATGTAAAAAGCCATGTAGGAGTGATAGTTCATCTCATACGGTTCTTGCAGCTGTCTAAATGGAGGACATCTGAACCCAATAAACTCCACAAAGCGCAGACACAGACTTCATTTGAGGAAGATAGCTCTCTTTTATTATTTTTTTAATCCGGTTTTACCTGTGGGGGTCCGTGGGGTCGCATTTCATCCACTCTAAATAAACTACGGCTAAATAAACCCACTTGATGCTACTTTTGCCTCAGATCTTGCTTCTCAATAGACTAGATTTGAAGCTGTTTGCCCTAAAACGACTTGACCTGATTTTTTTTCCCCCCAAATCCACTGGATAAACTTCAGGCTTTGGGTTCGTTTTCCATGTAAATAGGGAACGTTTAATATAAAATCTATCAGATCGCCATAACAGGATGTTCATTTGTGCACAATTGAAGCATCGTAGTTCAGAGAACAATTGTTACCACCTGCATTTGTTGCTACAATCATCACAGTGTTTGAATTGAAAAGGAAAACCAGTGTTTGTATATGAGCACATAATTACAAAGCTTTTACGTAACCTCTCATTTTTATAACACTATTTTGGGTATATGAAAACAAAACATGCTTTGAGCTTTGGACAAACTGGTGATGAGATGGGTAATTTGTCATTCCGATGCTTGTTTTCAAGACACCGAGGTTACTTTTGCTCATTTTTCCCACCGTTTCTTTTTTTTACTCCTGCAGATTCTTGTTTCTCCCACCAAACTTTCCCCTCATGTGATGCTACAATGGCTCTGGTTGGAAAAGCCTCTTTTGTACGGCTTTCTCAGTGGGAGTAACTGGGTTTGGGTTGTTTTAAGTCTTTCTGAGAGGCAGATTGTGTTTTTTGGCTCTCACATTCTTCTGTGTGCGTGACGTTTGGCTGGAGTAGTTGTGTATTTGGACAAATGAATTCCATTTCTGCATGTTAAACAGCATTTTCTCTGAACTCCTGACTTTTTCTGAGACATTATTGTAGTTATTTTTTACCAGTTGTTTTGTAACTATGAACACGATCACGTTTGATGATGAGAAAGAGTCCAAGTACTTTTTATTTTTATTTTGAAGTCACTATGAATTAAAAACAAGCTCAGAAAAATGTTGTAGTATTTGTTTGAAATGGTTTATTTACAGGTCAACATCTCTTTTCTAATGATGTGATTATTGGGATAGAGGTGAAATCAACCTTTTGCAAACCACAACCATTCAATAATCCAATCAAATCCCTGTAGACAAAATCAAGTCCCCAATTTTATTTTACATTCATACAAACAACAAACAAACTTGAAATTAATCCCTTGAATTCAGACATTATAAATCATTTTAACAAGCTCCCTAAAAGCCAGTGTCAAGATACATATTTTATTTATTTTTGTCTTATTTTATTGTTTCCAATTCGGACAAAATACAAATATTTTTGCAAGGTCTGATAGTCACGAGTAACTAATTTATTAAGAGTATATTGTAAATTGTATTGCCAATATATTGTATTTTCCAGGTTGTGGCTGAAAGGGCATCCGCTGCGTAAAACATATGCCGGATTAGTTGGCGATTCATTCCGCTGTACCGACCCCTGACTAATAAACTAAGCCAAAGGAAAATGAATCAATAAATGAATTAATTGCCAATATATTGTATATTATTATTACCAATATATATACTGTATGTAGTTGTGTGTGTGTATATATATATGAATATATATATGAATATATATATTGTTACCAATACTTAATAGCTTCACATTCTAAGTTCTAAATTCTACGTTTATAGCAATTTTTTATTTCAAAATATTTTATAAAATATTTACTGGACTTTCTATTTTTTTTACAGCGAACCCACTGAGTCTGCCTAGTATTTATTTCTAAACTACAACCATTGAAATGTTTATACATTTAGTTCAAAAAGTGGCATTTTGTACAAAAAATAAATAAATAAAAAGATTGTCTGGGTTTACTAGATTTGTTATGTATGGTTAGTAAAATGTCAATAGTTGTTTCATTTTTCAAAAGTCTGAAAACATTTTTCAAATTATATATGAAAGTATTTCCTAGATAATTGTCAGAATAATGCTTATTTTTTTCATTAGCTTTGGTTGTTTCACCAAAAAATATTATGTCAAAAAAAATTCTAAAAACATGTCTGAATACTTGACAAAAAAGCTTTTAATTGACACCATTTGTATTTTAAATAGGGAAGAAATGTCTTCATTAGTTGACATTTTACTCAGACTTAAAATGTGTGGATTTTTTTAAGTTTCCAATAGCTGTATAAAATGTTTTAAAAATCATAATTTTATGTTCATCGAGACATCCAAAACCCTAAGAGAATAATAAACAAATGACAAATGAAACTTCATTTATCAGGCTTAGTCCCTTTATTCATCAGGGGTCGCCTCAGCGGAATGAACCGCCAACTTATCCAGCATATGTTTTACACAGCAAATGTCCTTCCAGCTGCTACTGGGCAACATCCATACACACTCATTCACTCACATACCTGTACACTACGGCCATTCATTAATTTTCCTTCGACTTAGTCCCTTATTTATCAGGCGTCGCCACTGGGAAATGAACCGCCAACTTATCCAGCATATGTTTTACATTGTGGATGCCCTTGCAGCTGCAACCCAGTACTGGGAAACATCCAAACACACTTATTCACACACATACACTAGGGTCATTCATTCATTCATTCATTCATTTATTCATTCATTCATTCATTTTTCTTCAACTTACTACCTCATTTATCAAGGTTTGCCACAGCAGAATGAACTGACAACTTATCCAGCATATGTTTTACACAGCGGATGCCCTTTCATCCGCAACCCAGGACTGGGAAACTCCCACACATTCTCGCATTCACACACATACACTATGGCCAGTTTAGTTTATTCAGTTCACCTAAACCCCATGTCTTTGGGGAAACTGGAGCACCCGGAGGAAACCCACTTGAACATGGGGAGAACATGCAAACTTTACACAGAAATGCCAGCTGACCCAGCTGGGGCTCAAACCAGTGACCTTCTTGTTGTGAGACGATAATGCTAACCACTGAGCCACCATGTCGCCCCCAAATTTAACTTAATAATAAAAATAAAAAAACAAACAACTTGTGAATGACAGAGTGGTGATGGTGTTTCAGATGAGCTCATGTTTAGCACACAGCAGCGGCATCGTGTTCTCCAGCATCACCTCGCTGAACCGCACTTCTATTTCCAGCACCTTCTTCAAAAGCTTTCCACAAACTTTTCCACCTACGCTCTTGTTGTTTTGTACAATTCCAGCCGTCTCCGGTTCAAATTTAGCGTGTCTCTATTTGTGTTGGTAGAGCGCCGTAATCTTTCAAACCTGGACTTGTTCAGGTTTTCATTTGTGCTTCACTTTCAATCGAATTCCATCCGCACTTTCGCGGGCCCCCCGGGGTCCTCCTCATCGTCCCGGAGCCCTAATAGAGGAGCACCTGGCCGGCTTGCGGAATTCCTCACACGGGGTGGAACAATAACCCAGCGGTTCTTTGTTCCCAGTGGAGCATCCAAGCAGCGCGGTGTGAAGAGCTGCTCTCTGAACCTACTCTGTGAAAACCATCTCTGACCTTTGATATCCAGAGAAGAACAACAAACATTACGTTCGTGGTATGACAGATGTCGAATGTTGATAAACTGTTCAAAGGCTGATTGTGCTGCTGCTGTACATAGAAATTATGCAATGTGTGGAAACGCTGCACCTTCTTTTGTCTCGTTTCTTCGCAAGTAGATCTGAGAGGTTTACAGTCTCTCATGTTTGTGGTACAGTAGCCTCAAATAACCCCCTGTTTGCCAGTTTTAGAGTTGCTAATCTATATGTTGCGGTCTCATGTATTATTCAGTTATACTTTTTTTTTTTAACCAAAAAAATTTACCATTATTTACAGTACAGAAGACTCCCAATAAAATGTCACTCAGTGTACTCTCAATAAAACTGTTTTCTGTTTGCTCAACCTACTTAATTTAAATAAGCTGAAACAACACAATTTTAGTTTTTTTGGGGGGGACAACTTCATTTTTTTTATGTTCAATCCACTTAAATTTGTAAAAACTAATAAGTGAACTTAATTCGATTGTGACGAACCCAGCATTTTTCACAGTGTAATATAGTTTATACATCAGAAAGCCTGCAGGCAGATTTAGAACAATAATCATTTGAAAACATAATAAAATATTATAAATAAGGATCATAGTGGGAGCCCAAAAATATTAATAATTGTTATTTCTTTTGTTTTAGGACGTCATGTGGTGCAGTGGGTAGCACATTCGCCTCACAGCAAGAAGGTCGCTGGTTCGAGTCAGTTGGCATTTCTGTGTGGAGTTTGCATGTTCTCCCCATGTTCGTGTGGGTTTCCTCCGGGTGCTCCGGTTTTCCCCACAATTCCAAAGACATGCTATAGGCTAATTGGGTAAGCTGTCCGTAGTGTATGTGTGTGAATGAGTGCGTATGGATGTTTCCCAGTGATTGGTTTCAGGTGGAAAGGCATACACTGCGTAAAACATATGCTGGATAAGTTGGCGGTTCATTCCGCTGTGGTGACCCATGATTAATAAAGGGACTAAGCCGAAAATGAATGAATAAATGACACTAGGGCCTTGTTTACACTGTAAGGTCTTGATGCCCAATTCCGATTTGTTGCCTATATCTGATTTTTTTACCTGTCTGTTTACACGTTCTTTTAATTGTGACCCATATCCGATTCATGTGTTTGCACTTGCCACATAATTTACAACATCGTATTGGGTTCTAGCATCTGTACCACACTAGCCACGATTGAAGAAATTGTCTTGCTTTTAGCTCTGCGAAATATGCGAAGTTCGCCCAAATTTAAAGTGATTTTGAGGCGGAGGAGGAGGGAAAGGATCGCCATTGCATCTTGCACCTATGGTTTATATATGGTGTCCTCCACTGACTCATCTGCCCACAGGGCAAGAAGGCTGGTAACTTCCGCCATCAATCACTGACCACTTTCCTCCTCCATGTTTCCTGTTGTTGTTTACCGTGTCGGCGTCACCACACACGCTCATCCTTCTACGTGGTTAAACCACGGAGCAGTTCCACATTGTCACAAGTTTAATGACCAACAAATCGGAATGCCTAAATATACCCGATCTGCCTGTTTACATGATAGTTGCATTGTCACATATCCGATCATTTATATCTGATTTAGTTCCGCATATGAAGGAGGCCTGAAACCGATCTCTGAATATCCGAATGCATGCGTTATTTTTGTGTTTACACGGTCATAGAACAGATCCGATCTGTCTCACATATGAGCAAAAAATCAGAATTGGGTCACATTTAACTGGCAGTGTAAACGGGGCCTAATTTTACTTATTTATCAGCAAAAATATTGCAAAAAGTAATAAATAAAAAGTATAATGTTTAATTATATAATCTTATGAATGATCATGAAACATTTTGATGTTTTTGTTTTTTAAATAAAAGTATAGTTGTTTTCATACTTGGCACTTTTTCATCTGCAAGACACTTCTCTTGCATTTAATATTTTGATAATACTTTTAATGTTGTCTTCTTGAACATATCTCAACATTAGTATTTCAATATTAATCTTAATATTTGAAGTTATATTAATATATTTAAATGATTTCATTATTGTTACTACTACTACTTATAATAATACGGCTTGACCTCTTTTTCTGTAAAACACAAATATGGACATATGAATAAATATAATGAACGTAAATGAATGTCAATGAACATCCTTGGCCTCCAGTGTTGTTTGGATTATATTATAAATTATATTTATATTAAATTATGTTTACTACTTTTTGCATAACAAATTCAGTCAACCAGCTTTGTTAACTAAAGAGTGAATAATGAATGTCTATGTTATATGAATATACTAATATAATGTTTACCCAAAAATGGAAATTCCACCATCATTTACCCATCCTTCACTTGTCATAAATATGTCTATATGTTTCTTTTGTTAAACACAAAGGAAGATATTCTGAAAAATGTTGAGGAAATAGCAGACTTTGACATCCATCGTGTTTTTAGTCGCTACAAATGAATAGCTTTTCCCGCCTTCAAATATTCAAGAATATGTTTTTATTAAGTTCAAGAGAAAGAAATTCCCAAAACCAGTGATAATAGTGAAGATACGTTCATTTTTGGATGAACTAGGTCATTAAGGGCCATTATGCTGTCATCTTTGAATTTACATATTACTAAAACTATAAATACAAATGAGATCTTTATGAACACACTGCTAATTTAGATTAATGTGCATTTCTCATTTTAAGGCATGATGCCAGCTCTCGTCATCAACAAGCCTGAGTTTCTCATCATCAGACATGATTAACATTTTTACTACTATCTGATAGTAAAGCCAGCTTTGTTCCACAGCCACAGTGTCAAGTATGTTTTCATTAACTACGACAACAGTCTTAAATCTGCTATATTACAGCTTAAAACAGTAACCCATCCATACAGCCGCATACAGTATAATCCTGATGTTTACGATGCTTTTTGATTAAAATGCAGACATTTGGTTTCTTTCAGTAGTTTAAGAAAGCGGAGTGGGATTATGCAATCCTTCCAACCACATGTGATTACAATTCTTCATTATACAATGTAACATTTTTTTCTGAGAAATGTTTCTCCAGAACAGCGCAGAGAAGAATTCCCTCCCTCATCAGAACTGTAAAATCTGACCCTGATTGAGTTTGATGGTTATGTCCAACAACAGGAGCGGCACAACATGTTCAATGGAGTTAATTATCTGTGCTGGAATTGAGTTCTTCTCATTAGGGGTGCTGGAGCGGGCCACTGCAGTGACGTTACTGGTGTGTACGGCCCCATTTTTGAACTTGTTGACGGTTGCATCATGCATGAAACGTCACGCCGTCCGCTGCTTAACGGAAATCTCTAACGAAGTGGAATTTACACAAGGGGCGAATGCTGTGGGTGGGATGTGCAGCCTACTTGTGTCTAAATTAATTATCTCACTCTGTCAGTGGTCTGCGCCTGTTGAAAACATGAATCAAAGCGCACGAGTTGCTTGCGGTCAGAGAGATTTATAGCAGTGTGTGCACTTTTGAACAAGAGATAAGGATTCAGACTTATGATTTTTCCCAGTTTTTTGAAAACAATATTATTTGAAACAACAACAGAATATTTGAATTTCATTTGGGGGGGAATGATTTAGCTTTAAGTTTAACAAAAGTTAAATTTAAAAATTAATTAGTTAAAAAATTTACCTAAAAGAGACTAATAAAATAATAAAAGTATTGTTTTCTAATTTAATTATATGCATTTATTAGAAGAATAATGGAGACCATATACATGCATTTAATATTTGTGTGGATGTTGCGATTTAATATTTGATTAATAAAAATAATTTAATAAAAATATTTTAGCAATTTTAGCAATATTTGTAAACACATTTTTCAAATGTTTAAATACTTTTTAGTCATAATTTAATATGATTTTACAGTAGTTACAATAGTGTGTGTGTGTGTGTGTTTGTGTGTGTAAATATTTTAATATATTTTAATAAATCAGGCATTACACATTGGATGTTTTTAAAATATGTTTGAATGCCTTTTAGTTACATTTTAATGGCAGTTTTATAATTACAATAGTGTGTGTGTTTGTGTGTGTGTGTAAAAATTTAAATAAATCAGGCATTGCATTGGATGTTTTTAAAATATGTTTAAATACTTTTTAGTTCTATTTTAATGATGACTTTTATAATCAGATTGGGTGCATTAATAAAAGTAATGTTAATTTATAATTACAATAGTTACAATGGTGTGTGTGTGTAAATATTTTAATATATTTTTATAAATTAGGCATTACATTGGATATTTTTAAATATGCTTAAATACTTTTTAGTTACATTTTAATGTTAATTTTATAATTACAATAGTTAGTGTGTGTGTGTATTTTAATATTTGTCATATATTTTAAAAATAAGGCATTACATTAGATTTTTATTAGACTTATATATTACATTTTATATTAAATTAAAATATTATATAATATTATATAGCCTACATATACACAGTTGAAGACAAAATTATTAGCTCCCTTAAACATTTTTTTCATTCTTTTTTATTTAATTCCCAAGTGATGTTTGGCAGAACAAGGACATTTTTCACAGTATTTCTTATTATATATATTCATTTATTTTTTTAGAATCTTTTTTTGTTTAGTTTAACTACTTAAGCCTTAAATTTTCACTTTACGCTAAATTCTAACTTGCAAAATATCTAGTAAAGTATTATGTACTGTCATCATGACTAAGACAAAAGAAATTAGTTATTAATTAGTTTTTAAAACTAAAAAGGTGTTTTGCTCTTTGTTAAACAGCTTAAATTTCTATCTAAGAATTGAAATTTCACAGGGCAAATCACACACACACACAAAAGCAGTCATTACATATCTTGTTTTGTAATATCATTCAAATATCATTCAAATATCAAATGATATCAATATGCACACGCACATTTCCAAAGAATAAACGATACTACAATTTCTACATTACATGTAGAAACACTGAAAGTGCAATCACGCATGAATTTCCATATACAGTAATTCCTGCAGTGAGGTTACTAAGGATATCAGTATTTCAGTGTCCAGCAGAGCGGAGGTACACAGTGGCCCCTTTAACTTTTCCCCCAGAGGCAGTCCGGAGATCCTCACTGCTGTGCTACATGCGTGATATGAACACAGCTGTACAGACGCACCTGCACCGGTCCAGCAGGGTTCAGTGGTTGGGGATATGCCTTCACCTTTAACATCTCGCTCCCCATAGACATGGCGCTGTGTGACATCCCACGCTCTATATTAAACCGGCTTTGAAGTCGTCCAATTGTTGGGGATTTGTCGTTATTGTATATCCTTGCTCTACGGCCACATGCCAGATATATGACTTTTGTCTATGATTTCCTATATGTGTTTGAGGCCATATGCGGAACACATGCTGTTGACCTTTCTGCATGTTAAATTATGGGCTGCATTTCCGGTTTGAGAAACTTCCACAGGATCCAACCAGATTTCTTGCGATGTGGGATTAATTTTAAGTATAATATGCGGTAGTGGTTGGAACTCTGGTGCAATTTGAACACAAGTCAAACAATGGACTATTCCGTTCCTGACGCCCTATTAGAAAAGCATATATGCACTACAAAATGGATTCATACTTCAGAGTTTTACTGAAACAGCCTGCCCTGACTGAGAGCGCAGGTTTTGGAGGCTTTTCAGTACTTTCATATTAACCACTGTAAACTGCACAGATGGACCAGTGCTTTCTGCTTTATGCTAGTGATGGGTCGTTCTTGAATGATTCGTTCATTTGGATTGAATCTTTTGTGCTACTCAAGACCAATGAGTCATCTCAGGGAGTGATTCGTTCCTTCACACATGCGCACATTTTGTGCAGGTGGGGAAGAGGATTGGTCCCTTTTATGTGTCTTCTATTGGGATTGAGTCATTCATTCATCATGTGAAAGACAGAAGCCAATCATATGCAGTCAGAGTCGGAAAAAGATTTGATCCGTTCATATTTGGAGTCCTTGGGTTTGAGCCATTCGTCTCTTTACATGCTGAATGAACGACTCAAAAGTTGCAAGACTCAAAAGGTGAACTAATCATGTTTTTTCCAGATCAGACTGTATGCTTTGGTTAAGCTTACATGGGATTGTCTGTGTTACAAGAACAAACCACTTAAATTTGAAGACATGTCAAAAGAGGTGAGCTGACCTAATCAACAGACCAGGTAAACAATGTTTGCTTATTTTCTCTTTCTTACAGCATTTTAGTTATGAACTGTTTGTAGGGTGATCAACGTTTGGGCTAGTTGTTGATGAGTTTGGAACATTTTAAGAATATTTTGCCAAACTGAATGAAATTAATCGAAAAAAGGATTCGTTCATCTCGCTGAACAAGACTCAAAGGTCTGAGTCAGTAAAATGTTCATGGGTAATTTGTGGCATGCAGCATGTACATAACAGCCCTCAGAACAAGCTATCAATGAGTTATAGAGCAGAATAATGACAGAGCAAAGTGTTTATGTACTGTCCTTGAAGGATGTTCAACTTGCAATTTTAAATGACAAAAGTTGTATTTTTTTTCTCTTTGCCTTCTCAGAGCCAATATTATAAAGATAATCCGCGTTACTTTAATGTTAAATATATAGTAATGTTCAGAAAGGCTTGTTTGGAGATTTTTGGATTATTCGTGGTCTGCTGAAAATCATTTTCTTTATTCTAATAAGTTTCTAATTAGAAAGCTTTTTTTTAAAAAACACCTCACTCATTATTTACAGTTTAACTAAAGATACTCACATATTTCAAGCAAAGCATCATGGGATGCAAGAAAATTGTAGTTAGTCCCTGTAAAATATACACACATGCAGAGTTTAGGTGCTGCTGCTTACCTCCAATAGCCTGCAGGCCTAATGGATCCAATAATAACCTGTATCTGAATACAAATGAAGCAGTTTTTCCTAATCAACGGAATGAGAAGCAGAGATCTGAGCCAAACATCCAAATCATTACAGAATGAAATGTGGAGAATCAGTTACTAGTATGCAGCCAGAGATATTTTGCAGTCTTAAGAGGAACAGGAAATGTAAAATGTTAAAAGTTACCTTGAATATCACAACATAATATTTAGAACTGCATTATTGTGGATTCACTCTTTGAGGATAGACAGATAGATAGATAGACAGACAGACAGACAGACAGACAGACAGACAGGTAGACAAACAGATAGATAGACAAACAGTTAGATAGATAGATAGACAGACAGACAGACAGACAGACAGACAGACAGACAGACAGACAGACAGACAGACAGACAGACAGACAGACAAACAGTTAGATAGATAGACAAACAGATAGATAGACAGACAGACAGACAGACAGACAGGCAGCAGGCAGGCAGGCAGGCAGACAGACAGACAGACAGACAGACAGACAGACAGACAGACAGACAGACAGACAGACAGACAGACAGACAGATAGATAGATAGATAGATAGATAGATAGATAGATAGATAGATAGATAGATAGATAGATGGATAGATAGATAGATAGATAGATAGATAGATAGATAGATAGATAGATAGATAAATAGATGTTACGTCAGTGTCCAGCATTTAGGATGATGCTGATAAACTGCTCGTCTTTTTTCATCATCACTCCATCAACAAACGCGCGCTCGTTGTGTATGATTTAATCCTGACGTCGCCCCTCATTATACCTTGTCGACCAATCAAATGTGAGCGACGCGACGCGCCAGAAGCTGAACGCAGCAGCTATAATCAGCGCACGCGCTCACAGCCTACTTTGATTATAAAGAGAGCATCGCGTCCAGTGAGTGACGAAGATGCCACTGAATGATCTGATTGGTCGCGGCTCGGTCTAGACAATCGGAGGCGGGGAAACTGAAGAGTCGTTACAGCCCACTTTAAAAACCCGTCAAAACCGACTCACGGGCTCCAAGTCAATGAGAATAACGGCAGTAATTCATAGAAGACGGTCCTCACACCCCCATCCTCAAGTTTTTTATGGTGTTACATGTTTTCTCTGAGGTAAACTACGAGGAGAGCTTCATCCGAAGGACATTTCTCAACAATTCACATCATATCTGACCGGTAAGGCATATAACGTTATGATATATTATGGTTTTTGTCTGTCGAATATCTATACATCTCCACAGACATCATATGTGTCACCGTTTTCTATATATTTAGCTCGTTGTGACCTACATTTTAGTCTTTGTCTTGGAACAATGACATTATTATTCCTCAAATTGCACGTGTAAAAACTATTGCCCCTGTGACTGAGGAACATGTTGATGTATTTCTAAATATACAGTTTATTTAACGTCCGTTCATTCATTGTGTGGTCTATTTGAATATCGATGTGTAAATACTTTCTGTCGCTTAGTAACAGCAGAAACTTTCTTGTCTTTTAATGGCTGTGTATCAAATCCCCGCGCGCTTCCTAGTTAGACAGCAATTGTGTGCATCTTTAGTGCGCGTGCAGATGTCAAAACTAAATCATAATCTGCTGAACTGGCTTTGACTGAGACCCAGAAAGGCTGAGAGCCCACAAAGGACTGTGAGAGAATGTCAAATGATGAAATGTCAAGGTGGTGTAACGGTCTGCTCGTATAGGAAATAAAAACGTCTCATTAAAGGGTTGATATTCTTGAATTGAAAAATACAGTAGGCTGGTTTGGTTTTGCCCATGTCATGTTTTAAGACGTCTTTATATTAATTTTTAGACAGCACAATACCAATGTTTTAACTTCAATATTCAATATTTGGTGAAATAACCCTGATTTTCATTCTCAATAAATGAAAAAAAAAGTTATTCTGATCTATTGTCATTTTCTGACTATTAATAAACAGATTTCATTTCACTTATTTAATTGAACATGCTTTTTGATTATTTATTATACAAAAATAATAAACCGAATAAAAATTTTAAAAATAGTAAAAACATTTGTTATTCTAAACAATTTTCATTTTCTGAAAATAAATATCTGTAAACTACAATATTTTTTATTTAAAATGTGAAAAATGTTATCAGACCTTTGTACAATAAAACAAATATTAACATTTTACTCAATCATCCTAAATCCAATAAATCAAGACAGGCATCAAATTTCCTAACGGCACATTAACTGTTTTATTATATTATTATTCATTTTTCTTTTTTTATATTAACTTTTTATTATATTATTATTATTATTGTGATAAATTATAAATAAAGAGGAAGAAATTATTTATATTCTCATTACAATGTCAAGGTCAGTAAATTGTTTAAAAATATATATTTATTATATTTCAAAATATAAATTTAATATTACTCAATATCCTTCAGCTTAATCCCTGATTTATCAGAGGTCACCACAGCGGAATGAACCGACAATTATTCTGGCATATGTTTTATGTGGTGGATGCCCTTCCAATTGCATTATATTAAATTATATTATATTATATTATATTATATTATATTATATTATATTATATTATATTATATTATATTGTATTATTCATTCATTCATTTTACTTCGGCTCATTCCCTTATTCTTCAGGGGTCTCCACAGCAGAATGAACTGCCAACTTATTCAGCATATATTTTACACAGTGGATGCCCTTCCAGCTGCAACCCACACTGGGAAACATCCATACACACTCATTCACACACATACACTATGGCCAATTTAGCTTATTTAATTCACTTATACCGCATTTCTTTGCCTCTATTTTATTTTATTTTATTTTATTTTATTTTATTTTTAAAAGAATGTTTGTATTTGTATTTTGTATGTTTGTAATGTATTTTATTAATTTGTTTGTAATTAGTGTTTTTTGGACAGATTGATTGGAACTAGTTGCCTGTTGTACATTTATAACTCACCTTCAGGCTCAATGTGAAGACTCGCAATGTTACGGCCTCAGTAACGGGTCACAGGGGTATAAATGGACAGGGGCTGCTTGTGTTCCTGTGTGCACCTGTGTCTTTCTGTAGTTTCAACCCAGAGCGTCTGTACAGTAGATGAGACCCGGCAGAAGTGACCTAGGTGAAGCAGAGATATTCATGTATGGTGTGTTCACTCTATATAGAGCACGTCAGGTGGTTGAGGTGGTAGATTAAAGCACAGAAGGTGCTGTGATTAGTTGAGGAAGAGTGAAAGCACGATTTTCATGTCTCTCTCTTCTCTCTTCCCTCCTTTCATTTCTGTTTAGCTTTACCCAACTACGGGGTGAGTTAGACAGAGCATAATAATCACATCTTGGCTTCAAAAGAATTGATTTCTCTCTAATCCTGTCATTTTGAATGCACCTCCTCTTAGATGTCTCAGACTTATTCTTTTTGCCTCCCAGACAGTTCTCTGAAGTAACATTTTACAAGCGGAATACAGGTGAAAACATGAAGTGATCTCTAGCCTTTTGTGTATTGCACTACGTGTAAAACACAGACTGAATCACAAAATCATTAAAACAGACTTGGCTTATATAGAATTTCATAGAATTTGTCAGATTTTGTATGAAAAAGTTATAAAAAGTGGAGTTGATCAAATCATGATAATAGGCTAGTGTCCATAAATAATAATCCACAAAAATTATTAAATGTAAAGTTTGCTTGTTCTGCGTGGCTCTGTGAGTAAATGGCCATCTTTGGTTTATCACACACGATGCTATCTGATGTTCCAATTTATGAGGACGTGCCCACATGAAAACTACTGTAGCAATTGCACACAAGTGTATTATAATGAATATATTATACTACATTTACTACACTTTGTCATTAAAATGCATATTGTAGAATTAAATATAGTGAATTGATGAACTGTAATAAATACTGTAGTATACTTTATTCTTTACTATGGTAGACTGTGGTGTATTAAAGTATAATATATTCTATACTGTAGTTGTAGAAAACAGTTTGTTTATATTACTGTAGTTGTTATGGTATGATAGAATTACCGCAACAGATTAATTTAAGTACTTTATTATAGTAGGATTTAAAGACAGTACAATATTTGCTATATACAGTATTACCATAGTATTTTTTCATGTGGGGGAACACATGAACTTGATCTCCAGGGCTGCTACTGTATGAAAGTCATTTTACATTAGATTTTAAGTATTTTACTGTACATTTATGTATGTATCAATGTAAATTTTAATGTAATTAATGATAATATCATAATAATATTTATACTTTATTTTTAAGGAGACTTAAACTACACATTTATTCTACTCTTAAAATTTGACAATAAAATGCAATTTCAGGGAACAAGTAAAACTTATTTTGTTGGGTTCATTTTTTAAACTTAGCAAATTGGATTTACTCAATTGGACCTGCTTTTTGATTCCTTTTTTAATTAATAAAATGGAGACTAGAAAAAGTAAAAACATAATAAAAAATGAGTTTGAAAAATAATTTAAAAAAGAAAAATGAGACAGATTTTTTTACGTCCTTTGAAATGTACTAAAATGTCACTGAAACAAGCCTTAGGACATTTAGCAAACTAATCAAGAGTTGTTGAAAAGGTGGTTCAATAAGCAATGTCACTACAAAGGTTATTTATTTGTATCTTCAGGCTTTTTTTTCATTGAGGGTTAACACTCAAGGGCTTTTGTATTTGATGCAGAATTACATTTTGGTGAGATGTGAAGTCACACATTTGAAGTGTTTCTTCAAATGAGACTTAAAACAGGACAAGAATATCACTTTTTTAGTGTGATGGGAGGATACCGAAAAAGTTATTTTATAATTTGAGCTTTTAGGAGTTGTGAAGAGGAACCTATTGTTTGTAATATAAAGTAGAAAAAAATATTGAGATCTATACAAAGTTTTCAAACTTGGAAATTCTGCTAAAAGAATACAGTATATAAAGTATTGACGGGTTATGCTCCCTTCCCTTTTAGCTATCAATTATTTTTGATTTATCCTTGCATGAAAATATGTTTAAAAATTGTTTTAACTTGTTCTTTAAATAAAGTCAAAATGAACAATATTAACTGCCAACATGAAATTAGCTGCAAGAGAGTTTAAATCCATGAAGCTTTTATGACTCAAGGTGACTTTTACTTGATGCAGTTTTTATTATTATTTTATTTAAATTTTTAGATAAGAAAGTAGATAATTATTGCTTTAAATTTGGTGACATAACTAATATGTACATACACTGAAATTAAGAGTTTGTTATGTTGTGCATATACATGTTTTTCATCGTTCTTTTGATTAATTAAAAACCTGCATGTAGTTACATCTGTAATTAATTTCTTTAACCTACCCATACCACCAAACTTTCTAACCCTACCCATATCCCACCTTGAGAACACCAGAATACATTATGAACACAATACGTACATTGTATTTATTGTATGAAGTTTACACAGTAGTTAAGGCCACCTAATATGAATTGTATCATTCATTTCCAACCTACAAAGCTTTAGATTCACAAGTTGCACCACTCTGATTAACACTCCTCATGCATGTTAAAATGAATACACGTGTGCTGTTCTTGTAATTGCTGGTTTGACTAACACAATAGAGGTGAAAGAGAAAGAGAGGACGACATTAATCACAGATACAGTGCAGCTGCTCTGTTATCACTGGTTCTGTTGAAAGCACTTCACATCCCAAGCAGATTGTGAGTGTTGATGTGACAGCTCTCAGTAGGGTCAATTGTGTGTTTGGAGTGGGCTAAAAACTCACACACACACACGCACATACACATGACCTCTATTACTGCTCAATGTAAGACGTCTGTTGTACGAAGCCCTAGTTTTTGTTTCACACTGAATTTATGTCAACATTTATAGTAAGCAAGTCTTTATGTGCGTCACTGAGGTTTTAAATTGATCCTCGTTAATTATTAAGTAGGGGAGACTAGGGAGTTCTGTAACACACGCTTAGTTGTAATACAATCTGTTTGACAAATTAGAAATGTGCTACATCATGACAACACTTTTATACGTGACCAGCACCCTGCTGAGGAAGAAGTTGAGCAACTGTGACTAAGCAAATCAGATTTATTTCTTTAAAATTTTGTTATCATCATTTAATTTTGAATTAAACTATTTTCTAAAGATATATATAATATATTTAAAAATTCTTAGTTTGTTGCATTTCAATTATATTAAACTAGTAAATTCTTAATTACCAGTATAAACTCATGGCATGCACAGATTCACAATTTCACTACATCATGACAACACTTTTATACGTGACCAACACCATGCTGAAGAAGAAGTTGAGCAACTGTGACTAAGCAAATCAGATTTATTTCTTTACAATTTTGTTATCATCATTTAATTTTGAATTAAACTATTTTCTAAAGATATATATAATATATTTAAAAATTCTTAGTTTGTTGCATTTCAATTATATTAAACTAGTAAATTCTTAATTACCAGTATAAACTCATGGCATGCACAAATTAATAAAAAATGTCATTGGGTGCACTAAAAAACTGTAATAAAACAAGAAATGTTGGAGTATGTCTTTTTATTTAAAAATGTAAAAATGTTACTTTCTTTAATGTGTTTCTTTGTAATTATTTGTGGTTTACTAGCAATCTCATTATTAAATAAATTGTATTTTTGTCAGTGTAGGTTTTTTACCACATCATTTGACTGAATATCTCTAATGCGTTTTAATTTTAATGCATTTTTTCTGACTTAAAAAATGCAAACGTTTGATAAAAGGATTTAAACATAGAAAATAATACTGTTTAAAGTACACATCACGTCAAAACTAACCATATTGATTTTGTTAGCTCACTTTGCTAGTTTTGTGGTGAACATTTAGGCCCCGTTTACACTAGTGCGTTTTAGTTTTAAAACGGCGTTTTAGCATGAAAACGATCCACGTCCACACTAGCATCTCACCCAGCGTCTTAACAGATCTCCATCTTCACTACGCCACCAGAAACGTATATCACGTGACCATTCGCGCACTCTGGGCATACGCGTTCAAGTATAAACAGGAAGCACGTGTCTCGCTCGGCATTTGGTTATTGTTAGCCAACAAACGCTGGTTGAACGATGAACGCGATGGTAAAGAAAGCAAGAGAGGTCTTTTTGAGGACAGACAACGAGGTTGAGTTGTTACTTAAATTAACAAATGAATATAAAACATCCATGGCTATCTAAAATACAGTGTTTACAGTGAAGGCTGGTCTGCCGTCTGCCGGTGACGTTATAGCCACGTGCGCTTAACGAATAAGGGAAGGATACGCAATGACCCAAAGCCTCAATCACGTAGCGGATCTCAGCAGCCACGTCTCCATTTTCAAAGATATCCGTCCACACTGAGACGCTGCGGCGGCGTTTTAGAATGGAAACGGCCTCTCCAGCATTTCTAAAACGCTCCGTTTTCGCACCTCGAAAACTCCGGCGTAGTGTGGACGGATGGCGTAACCGTAGCAAAACCTATGCATTTTAAAACGAAAACGTACTAGTGCAGTGGTTCTCAAACTTTTTTCACCAAGTACCACCTCAGAAAAAAATTGTCTCTCCAAGTACCACCATAATGACCAGTATTGAAATACAGTAGCGTAGTAGGCCTAATTAAGCAGCAACAGCATTGCACAGTTCAAAAACGAGACAAATTAATTCCTTTTATTAAGAATATGTATTATTGTCAGCCACTTTAAACAATATAAATAGTTTGAACAATAACTGTCCTTGCAGAGTAAAAAAATAACTTTACCATTTAAATTAAAATGTGCTTTTAAAAGTGATTTAAAAATGACACTGTTCTTAAGAAGTAAAAAGAAAACTGATATACTTGTAAAGTATTAATGTATAGTAGCCTATTCATCAAAACCTGCAAATGTTGCTTGGACCTAATGAATATAGGTTATATGTCAAATACGTATATACATAAATTTTTTATACCTTTCGAGATATATATTGCATGTACATATGACATATCTTTGATACCTAAACGTTAACTTGTGTTTTGATATGATTCAGAATAACATATTTAAATTAGAAATGAGATCTGCTTACTGCTGGTCATTTACAGTAATCTGTGTGTGTCAGAAAAGCCAGTGATTAATGCATAAATCCCATAGTCTGTTGATATTCTTGATTCTGATTGGCTGGAGGGTGTGCAACGCACAGGTAGTTCCAGTCAGTTTTGATCACAGTTCGAAATGAATGCGCTTCTCCCAAATGTTTAAAGTTACCATAGCAACTCGCATGTGAAACCGATGAGGGCTGTTAATGGCGGGCGGGAAACCTGCAAAATTAGAAAAATACTCCTCTGACTGAGACTGTCTTATTTGTCCACCCATGATCGGACTGATGAAATCGTATAATAATATTAGCATGTTCTTTACACACGCTATCTCTCTGTCTGCCTGCGCGTCGTGCATTGACGCAAGGCAAGCCGTTGATTATCCCTTACTTACACATATACAGTGCTTGACCAATTCATACGTGCAGTATTTCTGAGTTTGCAGACAGTAACTGAAATCCCAACACAACAGGACTGGTCTACTGAAGGGCTTCTCTAGCGCGTGTATCTCCTCCACACAACCCTCCGCAAGCGCGCGCGCCTATTTCTCTTCCTCCGCGCCAAGCAGACTGATTTTTTTTTTAACATCTGATGACGCGATGCACTAAAGTAAACATTCTAAGCACTCCGGTGTACACTTACGCTTCAGGGAACAGCCAATGCTGTCTGATCACAGTGTTCTCGTACGTGTCAAAGGGTTTAAAAAGTGTGTTCAGTTTATTCTTTTATTATTCAGAGATTCTTCCGCGTACCACTGGAAGAAGTCCTGCGTACCACTAGTGGTACGCGTACCACAGTTTGAGAACCACTGTACTAGTGTAACCGGGGCCTTAATCTGTGCATGTCATTAAAAGTTTTTTGGCCGCGTTATCTAAAAGTGAAATCTGAAAATGCTCTTCCTTTTGTTTTCAGTTAAATTATCAGATTACGTCCGACAGTGGTATTGGGTGTGGTTAACATACTTAACCACGCCCCTCCAGGTGTCAGTTTTGACAGCACTATGACAACAAACAGAAATGGTGAGGAGGAGGTGTCTGTTAGGTTGTAATAACTCTTTTTTTTCTGTCCAATCAGCTCGCAGTAGAAAAAACAAGCCACAGCCACTGTTTTCTCATGAACTCACAAAAAAAAAAAAAAAAAACGGCTGCAACTTCTGGTTCATGCAGACTTTAAATGTGTCAGTTGCCTCTGTGTAAACCACAAAACTTAGTGAAAACTGTGAGGTCACAATAATGCATTTTACCTTCAGCAAATAAGCATGCTTGTATAATTGCATAACAATGGTGAACTGAGGGACTGTTGGTGCATTCCAGATGGCATACATTGCCCTTCAAAGGGCATTTTGAAGTAATAACAAACATGAAACATGATATTGAAGTTCAAATTTGTCAAATTTGAAGTGGTCCAGCTGGCCACTTTGAAGGGCCCCTAGGACAAATAATTGACATTTTTGACATTTATGCCCTATTCCATGCTTTGATCACTTCGAAGCTATCAGTCCAGAGGGTAAACCCTTCCAAAGGAGTATGGCATAGGCATGAGCCTTTCGAATGGACTGCGCTAAGTGTGTGTAAAATCGTAATACTTCTTTATAAAGTGACAATGCCATCTAAAGGCCTGGCATTAATAACGCAGCATTTTTAATTGTTTCTATATCAACAGGAATTGCTTTGACAGTGTTGTGATCTGGACTGTAAATTAAATTGAAAGGAAATAATTTTTTAATTTTGAGGTCATCGTTGTTGTGTTATATAATTATTAAATGTTCACTGTAAAGTTAGTACAAATACATGCATGTAATTTATGATGTCATACTGGTTTATTTTTGTGTCATTGTTCAGTTTGAATGCATTTGACAAATTGTAGTAAGGCTTCAGCATTGTTTTTAATCTCATGATTGAGGTGTTTTTGTAAGAAAAGCATTTTTAGATGTGTTACTTGTCTAATTGAATGAGTTATTTCTATCTTTGGCAGATATGTATCAGCGCTGCTTGCAAACCGGCCACTTATTTTGCTTGTAGATCAGTATCGACACTTAGAGTTGGCAGGGCATCATTGTTGTCCAGCATTCAAATTCAGTCAGAGCAGTTTTTCTGGAACCTAGCCATTTCGTTGGCTGCTGACCACTGAGTAGTTGTTGCGGGAATGCATGATTCAGATTCCATAGGAAAGACCAGATCAAGTTCATTTGATGTTTTGAATTAAAATCATCTGGACTTGTTGCTGTATGGGAAGTTTTGGCATATATAGAGGTACAGTGATGTTGTTGTAAATACATAAATACAGAGGAAGGTGGTGGAAAAGAGATAGCTTGCCCCAAAGTTAAATATCTGCCATTGCTTCTCTAAAACTTTAGAGAAAAAAGTAAAATAATAAAGAGTAAAAAATGATAAATAATGTTTTGTGTCTCTCATAAAGTCTGATATCTTGATTAACATGATTAAAAAAAAAGCTTTCTATAATGTACTAGATGCCTTTGGTCATCTGATTGATATTATAATTTATTTTATTTTAAAATATATATTTTTGCTGTTAAACTGTCGGTCTTTAGATTGTGGTTGACATGTCTTCAGCTATAAAATCTTTAATGTAAACACAATTATTTTTAATATTGTTAGTATGATATTTCAGAATGAGCACTTGATTTTCATGATTTAGTTTTTTTTTATTTAGAAAAATCGTATTAAATGTATCAAATAATATACAACAAGCTTTTAAACAAAACGTTGATTTGTCCATCTCTCAGTCATAACTGAATTACATTGCATTATACAATTGTCCTTTGTAATATTAAACTAAGCATTTAAATATCTTCTTACAACGACATTTATTATTGAGTATTAGTGCCAGCTGATATTTAAATGCATTTTATATAAGGGGTCTGCAATACTGTTATGTAAAAACCTCATTTGTTTATATTACGCCTTTTGGCTTTTTGGCCATATATTTTGGCCATATATTACGACCTTTTGGTCATATAAATATGAGCAACTGGACCAAATTGCAGATTTTAGGTTGAGTCCCTAAAATATGATGTCTGTCTGTCTGTTTGTCTGTCTGTTTATCTACTGTATCTGTCTGTCTGTCTGTCTACTGTATCTGTCTGTCTGTCTGTCTGTCTGTCTGTCTATCTACTGTATCTGTCTGTCTGTCTGACTGTCTGTCTGTCTGTCTGTCTGTCTATCTACTGTATCTGTCTGTATGTCTATCTACTGTATCTGTCTGTCTTTCTATCTACTGTATCTATCTGTCTGTCTGTCTACTGAATCTGTCTGTCTGTCTGTCTGTCTACTGAATCTGTCTGTCCGTCTGTCTG